>VZUI01048023.1:0-134059 GCA_013401135.1 Cettia cetti | reverse complement strand
CTTCCCTTCCCTTCCCTTCCCTTCCCTTCCCTTCCCTTCCCTTCCCTTCCCTTCCCTTCCCTTCCCTTCCCTCTCCAAAACACAACTGCAGCAAACCCGCATTCCCCGTGAGGGCAAATGCCTTGGCAGCAAATCCACGCTTAAATTCCTGATTGCCCTCGGGGAGGAGACGGAGGAGGGCATGGAAGTGGAAGCAGCCCCTGGAAACTCGGCCCCTCCAGGGCCTGTTCTGTGTGTGCACGCAGGGGCCGCGTGTGCTCTGTTCTTTGCAGGGTTCTTTGCCTCCATCATTTCCCTTCTCCTTGCAGAGAATCCCGAGCGGGCTGCCCTGTATTTCGTGTCCGGAGTGTGCATCGGTCTGGTGCTGACCCTGCTGGCGCTGGTGCTGAGGGTGTCCTGCCGCACGGACTGCAAGCGCTCCTCCTCCAAAAAACCTCCTCGGGAGCGGGAGAGCGACAGCGACAGCAGCGACAGCGACGACGACTCGGACACCACGTCGGACCTGTCTGCCCGCAGGCACCGCAGGTTCGAGAGGACTTTGAACATGAACGTGTTCACCTCGGCGGAGGAGCTGGAGCGAGCGCAGCGGCTGGAGGAGCGGGAGCGCATCATCCGCGAGATCTGGATGAACGGCCAGCCCGACATTCCGGGCACCAGGAGCCTCAACCGCTACTACTGAGGCGGGATGGCGGCTCCAGCACTCCGGCCCTGCTCCCCGGGCTGCCCCGCGCCGCCGCCAGCAGAGGGAGGAACAATACAGCAGGGGTGTCTCCCCGTTCCCGGTCCGGTGTGCCACCTGCCGCGGTGTGGATGGACGGCAGTGAAGTTTTCCCCACTTCTCTCTCCCTGACATTGATATCACCCCTCTTCCCGGACACTTTCTGGTTGCAGAGAAGTGATTGCCAGCTTCATTCCTGAGTAGCAGGCAGGGAGGGGACAGCGGCAGCTCCCTCGAGTGGGATATGGCGCTGGGCACACCGTGGTGTGAGTGCTCCTTTCTCGGCTGGAGAGGGAGGCTCTCCAGGATTTGGTTTCCGTTTAGGATTTTTTGGTCTCCCTTTCCTGAGGTCTGTGGGAGAATTGTGAACAAAATGACAACTCTGGAAAGATGATTTGGGGAGGGAGGGGGAGGTGCGTCCTGGCCGATTGTCTTGTGACTTCAGAAGCCATGAGATTAACCTAATTAAAACCCAACAGCAAATAGGACTTGTTAAGAACTGGGGGATGGGAGGGAGGGGGATTCTTCCATCGTGAAATCATCTCGGTGCTTGGATGTTTGCCATCGTGTATTCAGTTATTTATGGCTGTCTTTTCATCTTCCTTTTCAATGGGAACACTTAGTTTTTTTTACTGACACCTCAGGGATAAAATCCTATTATTTTTTTGAGTCTTTTCTCCCTGCTGGCCCCTGTCAAACACAACCCAACCCATCTCCAACAGTGAAATTCTGGTAATATAAGAGATGTGTCAGTGACTAGTGAGAAGTTAACAACCTCAAAGAGGTTGAAAAAGGTTTTCTTTTTGTTTTGTTTTAAATATATATATATATATATATATTTGAAGATGCTGCACAGGAATGTGCCTTATTCTTTTTTTTTTTTGGTTGTTGTTGGTAAACTACAGTTTTCCTATGGATAGCAATGCACAATGTTTTATATATTTTATTAAAAAAATTATAAAGAAGTCTGTGTTTACCAGAGGAAAACCAACAAAAGAGAAGCCATGTCTGACAACAAAATGGGTTAAAAATGCTAAATAAACTCTGGTTTGCTTCAATACAATTCAATTTGCATCCTCACTTTTGGCATAGGTATTGCTTGAGGGAGCTCTTTGGTAAAGTAGCACCTCTGCAAGCAATCAAGGCTGATGTTTTCTGCATTCAGGCAACTGGCAGCACCTCTTTTTTTTGGCTGCAGCTCATCTATCAACTTCTGTGGTGCACATGGGCAGGAAGAGCTGAGCAAAGGGCTGGTTACTCAAGGGGCCACCTCAAAGTGATTTCATGATGCTTTGAGTCTGTCCCTCATACTCACACCATACCTGGGCCAGAAGCAAATGTTAAATGAATTAAAAAAAAAAAAAAAAAAGTATGGAAGAAAAGGTGTAATGTTTATGTGCTTCTTCAGTTGTCCCCTGGAGTTTTCAGAGGGGTATCACCATCCTCTTCACTCCCCAAGCAGCAGTTCACATCACCTCAGCTGAAGAACTTGGTGTTTCTCACATCTGCATGGCAGTGCTGTAAGCCTTCATGGCTTTGGGGTCTGCTCCTCTGTCATTTAGGTATGGAAATATCATTTCCAGAATCTTAAGGGTTTGCAAGGAAAATAAAGATCAAAAGCTCTGACCAGCCAGAGCTTTTCCCAAGCTTTAAGGAGAGATGGAAATGGGTGGACCTGCCCACAGGATGACTGAGGATGTTACAAGGGATAGTGTGCTGTGCCAAACAGCTGCATGGTGGGACAGACCCCTGGCACCTGGGGCCGTCTTGTCACTCTTTGGGATCACTGGGGCTTTTCCCAGGGTGAGGAAAGCTGCATTGGAAGTGCCCACAAATACTTCTCGTGGCTCTTGCAGGGTGAGAGCAAAGCTGAGTAGCTGCAGCTGGTGGCACTGGCAGTGGCTGAGGTCAGGCTGGCTGGTGAGAGGTGGCTTCACCTGGGAAGGGAATTTGAGCACTCTGGAGTGATTCTGGGTCTGCTCCTGTGAAGATTTGAATGGAAAGGCTCAGTATTGAACTGGAATGTATTTTTTGCATCTAATATGTAGAAATAAAGCAGGAGGCAGGTCCCAAGCCCTGATGCATTGCCAGGTGCTTTAGCTGGAATATCAAACACACTCTGCTGAGGGTGTTGAGGAGCAAAGACAGGGTGAGGTCAGTGGGGTCAGTTCTATTTGCCATGTGTTTTCCCCTACAATGATACAGTCCCTCAGCCTTGGTGATTAAAGGACAGCATATTTTCAGATTTAAAATGTTCTGTCCTGGGAGATAGCTTGCAAAACTGAATTTAAAAATGTTGTAAATGAGTGTATGATTTATGTGTATGATTTTCCCAAATGACTTTTTTTTTGACCAGGGGAAAGAACAACTGTGGTAAATCAAAGTATACCTGATATGCAACTGTGGGATTAAAATACCTGCTTCAGATGTAAATCACAGCCAAACTCAAGTTACAAATGGATGAACAGTCCTCCCTTAGCATTGCCAGTACTGCTGTAAATCTTCCAGATGAAGTTTGAAATAAAAAGGAGCAGGGTTGAGCAGACAAGCCCATCACAGCCTTGCCCTAGGTAAAAAGATGTAACAGAAGTAGTCTCACTGTCTTTACACCACAAGCAATACCTTCACATACTTTCTAACTCTACTTTTGTCTCAGGGACTTACATTTTTAAGAAAACTTTGACTAAAGAAAAAGAAAAAATGCAATCCTTTGAGCTATGGATAAGACTTTAGGTCATTTGGTAACTATTTCTTGATGTGTCACAAAAGTGCTCAGTAGTTTGTCTGAGAGACAAAACAGTCAAAATTCTTGGGGCAGGAGTTTGGTGGTTTGCCCTTAGTTCTAGCAGTGGAACTAAACCAGTCACCTGGAGTATGGAAGAGCTGGATTCATTGGGAGTGGGGTCAAATCTGTATTTCTTACCCTGCAAAAGAATACCAAGCATACGGAGGTTTGGCCTTGTCTGGTTTCTACCCTCAGTGTTGTGCTCAGTGTGTAATGTGAAACATTAAAACTGACAGAGCCAGGGAGCAGGGAGCAATTGCTGCTCTACCAGCCTACTGTGAATCCCTCTTGTAGGAGGTTATGCATAGCTCCGTGCTCCTACTGCCACGGTTATTAATTTTTTACTTTAAAATGAAATATTATTTCCAGCATAACACTTCGATTCCCCAGGACAGATAAGAGAGTTGGAATCAATTTTTCCTCTTTCCTGAATGAAATTCCTAATCACTGACCTTTTGGGTAAAGAGATGCTGAATTCATTTTCCATGTAAATCTGTTTTTTCTGCCTCAGTTTAACTTTAGAATTTTTTAATGGGCGTAGCAAAGCAATCCTGGACTTGGAGTTGATCACAGGGGGAAGGACATGACATTATATTTAAAGGAGCAGCACTGCAGTTGCCACATGCCATCTGCTGGGCCCAAGGCTTGGGGCAGGTGAGCCTTTCAGCAGTGAAGTGCCCGTGCTGGACACTTTCACACCTCTTGCAACTGCAGAATCCTTGGATTAGTAACCACAGAGCTGTGCAGCTGTACCATGTTAGCTTAGTAAATGAGTGTGATGGGTGGAAATCTGAGGGTTGCACTCCTGGGAGGAGATGAACACGTGGTAGTGATGGGTCAGGTTTTCAGAGTGTTGGCTTCATGTTCTTTATCCTCCTGTCTGGTGGGGCAGATGGGGCTGGTTACAGAAGTCATGCAGTGCATGGAGAGGTGGCAGACAGGAAGGTTGCTCCAGTCAGGCTCCCACCCTGGTGTCCTACCCTCTCCCCATGGCCTCTGACTTCTCAGAACCGTTTTCCCCTCCTGCCACCATCCTGCCATCAGCACTGACCTCCTTTGTGGACCTGTGTTCAATGTACCCTGAAAATCTCAGTAATATGGTGTTTGCTGCCTTTCCCATGTCCACCCTGGTGTTCATATCCTCGATGAATTCCAGCTGGTTGATGAGGCATGCCTTTCCCTTCCAGAAACCACGGTGCCACTACTTAACCCTTTGCCTGCCATCCTTCCCAGCACCCCAGGGGCTACACAAATAAAATGAGCTCCCTGAGCCATGGTACTGCCAGGATGTACAGCATATGCCTGTGTTGCTGCAGGGAATCTGAATTTCCTTTTGTGCTGCATGGAGCATCTCAAGTTTCTGGAGGTGTCACAAGCAATTAATCATCTTAGACTGGCCCAGAAATCCTTCTGCTCAGAATCATTGTGGAGGTTTCTTCAAGTTTTAATAATCTAATCTGAGTTTCTAGTGTCCTTAGATACCCCCAAAAAAAAAAGATTCCCAGTGTTGCTTGCCTTTGCTTGTACTCATTAGAAGTGGTGCAGCTTGCCCCTTCACAAAATTTCCTCTGTTTTTTGTGGTTGTCTCAAGGGCTCTCAGTTAAACACAACCAGTCAATAAGGCAGAAATGGTTTTGGTTCTTCACCTGGCAGCTCACCACTAGGTGTGCTTTCCTGCACACCTGAGCTGAAGGTGCTCTCTTACTCTGAGTGATGTGATGGTTTATTAGTATTTAGGCAAATCCGTTTCTTTGGGAGTTCTCAGTTGCTGGGCACTGAATGGATCTATTCCAGCGACAGTGATGTAATGTCACCATTTGGATTATTGCACCAGGGAGCCCTGGGGCACTGGGGAGATGTCACTGGGAATGATGTGTGGGCTGAACCATGACCACGGAAGCTGCCTGGAGGGGTGTGAGCCATGGGTTCTCAGGGAAGAGTGCTCTGTGGGCACACTTGCTTGTATCATGAGAGCCAGTCAGTTCCCCGGGTGGATCTCTCCAGAAGGACGGATGGCTTTTGTCCTCAAGGCAAACTCAAGTGCAACCAGCCCATGATTTCCCTTGGGAGGTCTGTGCTTGGTGAGGGGAGGGATAAGATACATTATTTGTTCAGGTTCCTGGAAATATGGACAGAGCACCTCCAGAGTCAGGTTTAATGGATGTCAAACTGGATTCTCTTTTCCTTCTGTCTGGCCACCAGTGGGTTGCTCAGGAAGGTCTGCAGAAGGAGAGGAGGTGCTGCACCAATGTGCTCCTCATGGAACCTCTGGTCAGGCCCTTTGATGGTTGGGAATGAGGTACAGGGCACTCCTGCTGCCACACCTGTAACCACCAAACAAGGCTTCCTGGTGCTGAGGCTTCAACAGGAGCCGGGGGAAAGGGGACACTCTTTGATGACCAAAGGCTGTTGACACAATACTGGGGCTCTGAGATCAGGACCATGAACATGGCCAGGCAATGTGATATCCACCACTCCTACTGCAACCTGCCAAAAATGGCAAGGTTTCCTGGCCTGCTCCTCTGGAACCAGTTCCTGAGGGACATGAGGGATGACATGATTTCTGCCTGGTCTTAATTTTTGGTGCTGGAGAAGACACTAATTTGAGGGTGGGAGTAGACTGGTGGTGAGTTGTCCACTTACATGTATGTGTCAGTGATGGCTTCACACTGCACTTGTGCACTTGCAAGTATGTGGCTGCTCCCCAAACCAATCAGGACTGTCAGAATCATCCAGAAAACATTTCAAAGTCATAGAATCATAGAATATCTTGAGTTGCAGGGGACTCAAGGATCATCAAGCTCCCAGTCCTGGCCCTGCACAGGACCATCCCCAAGAGTCACACCATGTGCCCAAGAGTGATGTCCAAACCCTTCTGGAACCCTGTCAGGCTGGTGCTGTGACCACTTCCTTGGGGAGTCTGTTCCAGTGCACAGCCACCCTCTGGGTGAAGTTACTTTTCCTAATGTCCAAACTAAACCTCCCCTGACACAACTTCAGACCATTCCCTTGGGTCCTGTCACTGGTCACAACAGAGAGGAGATCAGTGCCTGCCCCTCCTCTTCCCCTCACAAGGAAGTTGTAACTGCAGTGAGGTCTCCCCCCAGTCTCCTTTTCTCCAGGCTGAACAGAACAAGTGACCTCTGCTACTCCTCATAGGCTGAGAGCCTTCACTAATATTAATGCATTTTTAATTCCAGAAAATCACCACTTAATTTAATGTTTTGTTACACCTGCTTTGTCTTTTCACCTTCCACCCTAATGAAAAATGAATTGGTAAAGCTAAAGATTCAGCATCCCTCCCAATGTCCATGCAAATCCAAGTGTGTTTTATTTTATTTCACTCTACAATAATAGAATCTAAATAAAATGCTTGGAAAAGATTTCTTTGGAGATTTTTATTATTTTTTGATTTAAAGTCACTAATTTAAAAAGAGACCTCTCCAAAGGGTATGTGATGTTTTCTTATTCTTCCTTAGCTGTACTACTAAAGGAACTTCTAATCAGTGGAGAGGGATATGCTATTGTGCTAGTACCCAAACCATCATTCTCTGGGAGCATTTTTAATTTTACATGTCCCAGTCCCTCCTATGTTACTCCTTTGCTGAGCAACCTCTTAGAGTCCTCTTTCCATTTCACCCCTAGATTGTCCAGTTATGGCCAGGGCTGTAATTTGTGTCAGACCACATTCCTGTGGCTGATTTTTCCTCCTTTACTTTTCCTAGGTGGCTGGGGTCCTGTGCTACCTGTTTTCCACCAGCTGCTGAAGAAACATTGAGTTATGGCACTGGAATGGACCATGGCTTTCAATAGTTCATCTGCAATTTTTCTATTGAAATCCACGTGCATTGGGGGCAGAGGTAGTGGTGGAAGGGAAAAAAAATCAAAAGTTGGATTTGGATACTTTTTCTGTTGAAGGACATTGTTCTGAGCAAAGCTGGGTGGCTGAGAAGGAGAGGAAATCCTCTTGTTGAGTCTGAGCTTGAACAGGGGAAGTTCAGTCTTGGGGGGGAACCTGATTCTGCCAAAGCTTTGTGTCCTTTGCCAAATGCCATCATTGTCCCTTTGGCATCTCCTGAGAGCTTCAGTCATTTCTCCTGCATAAGTTTATGTTTCTGGAGCAAAAGCTTTCTGAGGTCAAAGACTGACAGCAGATGGGGAAAAAAGTGGAGTTTCTTTCTTTGAGCTATTAGAAAACACCTTTCCCTTTTCATTATGGCTTCATGCAAAAATGTAAGCTATAATAATGTGATGGAAATTTGCTTTAAAAACCCTGAAATGTGAAAAGGTATCTTTCTTTGCAGTTTCTGCCAGAGCATTGACTTGGCTTGTTTATTTTGTGGTGGTGTTTGGAGTCTGATGTTACTCTGTACCATGAGTGAAGCCAAAACTCCCCACAGCACTTTTTTTCCTGGGGATGCGGTGCCATGCTGGAAAAACATCCTTTGGCTTTTGAAAAGGCAGTAATTTGTACATTCCATTTCTTGCAAAAGTCTTTGAAATTCCCTTTTATGAGGAATGGTGCTCTCCTCAATTCTGGTGTGAGGGGACTTCTTAAATGAATGAATTGTTTAGAAGGGACAGAATTAGTTCTCCTTCCTCCTTCATTTTTGAAGCCTCTAGACCACCCATGAGCAACAGAGTTCAGAGGCATCTGATGGTTTTTCAGAACTGTTCTTTGTATTAATTTCTTTCTTTGCTGGCTGCTCTGAAGTAACAGACCCAACTGGACTTCTGTGTGTTGCTGTTTCAGGCCACAGCTCTCCTGGGTGCCCAAGCTCCCAAAGTGATTACAGTACCAGTAATGCATCTGTGCATTCCTGGCATCTTTTAAAAGGACAGTTTAAGAGAAAAGGTTCAAGAGGGATCAAGCAAACCAATGTGAGTCAGAATGGGTGACTTTGCATCCAAACAAATGCAGGGTTTTTCTCCTGGAACTTGAAGTGGTCTGGCAATTACAAGTTTTCTTCTGAGAACTAACTGAAAAACCAGAAAAAGTAATTGCTACTGATAGTGCCTTGAAGACAATATCTCTCCCCAAACAGCAGTTCCAGAGGATGCTTTTTCTGGGAGGGAAAGTTTAACGGTGTCTGAGAAGACCCTGAAAGCTGCCACTCACAATCTTGGAGCGCTTTGGAGGCTCCCCTGATGATTCCTGTAGTATATCAGCATCTCAGCAGGATTTTCTGCCTGGATCTGTGGTCAGAGCTGCAGTACCAGAGGTGCTGGGTCCTGCACCAGGGGTGTACCAGGGGAGGACAAAGCCAGCAGCAGAAGCAGGGATGAGGCTGGTGAGGAGGAGCCTCTCCCCAGCTCACTTGCCGAGGGCTGGGGTCCACCAGGGAGGGGACTCTGGTTCATTGGTGGGGAGAGGACAAGAGAGGGGAGGGACAGGAACAAGAGGTCTGAGAATCAGAGAGCTTCTTGAATCTAAGCACCCTGCTTCCCAGGTCCCTCTGCCCAGCATCCAGGCATTCCAAAATCCCTCTCAGCTATAGCCCTCCTTCTGGAGGCTTCTTTGCCTGGTGACATAGGCCATGGCACAGTCTCCACTAGCTTAATTCCTCCTTTTGGGTGAAAGCTCAAGCCTCAAAAGCTTTATTTCCAGAACAAGAGCCACTTCCAGCAATGAAAACTTTTTCTGGTGAGGAATAAGTTCTCTCTACCTTCTACAAAAGAAAAATCTCTTATCTTCTTGGTGTGGTGGAGCTGTATGGCCAACTAGTGGGATGTGATTTACCAATGGCTTATTTATACAATGGCAATGAAATATGCTCAGTTTTCCAGGATGGAAAAATGCCATTTGAATGTGAAATAATTATATTTACTTCCTTACTGTAAATTACCATTGAAAAGCAAAAGCAGCAGTGAGAGCAGTCAGTGTTTATGCCTAATACACCCACACAGACTTCCTCCAGTGAAAGGATGAAGGAGTAAATAGTTTCTGAATGTGTCATTTTAATTTGGGCCATTTCTAACTCATATCAAGCTATTATAGTGACGGAAAACCCCCCAGAGTTCTTGACTTGTAATCTGGAATATTTCAATTAAAAATTGCCTAACAGGGATTGAGGGATGAATTGAGAAGCCTCATCACAGCTAACCCATATCCACAAATTTTTTTTTTTTTTTTTTTTTTTTTTTTTTTTTTTAAGAAAATTAATGTTTTGCTGAAAACTACTTAGCTAATCCCACACACTAGGAGCCAGTGGAGCTGAAGTTAAAGTCAGGCTGCACATAAAACCAGACTTTTTCAATAACAGCAAAAATTAGGGATTGGAAGAAATTAACATGTTATAGTTTCTATGTGTTGGGAAATTTTTAATCAGTGTAGAGGCTTTCTGAATTACATTCTTCCTTCTGGATCAGGTAGAAATTCAGAAAAGGCCTTGATATATGTGATTTTAAAGGAGTATTAGATGGTCTGGACAGCTCCTGCTAAATGTTTAATGTGTGACACTGAGTGTCTTCCATGGGCTAAAAGCAACGTGTGCTCTGGCCCATATCCTGGTGATAAAGCAACCCAGAAATAGCATAGGGCTGTCAGTACCCTGAGCTACCAATACCCTGATCTATCAGTGTTTTGAGCTATCAGTACTCTGAGCTATTGATACCCTGAGCTATCAATACCTTCTTCAACTGATGGCCCTGCCCTTGGGGTGGGACTGAGCAGTGGCTGTCCCAATTAATTGAAACTGCCTTGTTACAAAAGTAGTCACGGGAGATTTTCCTTTTATTTCAGGAGTTGAGAAGCAGAAAGTCCTATGTTCACTTCCCTGGAATCATGCTGACCAGCTCACTCTAGGCCCTGGGTGGGACCAGGGTCCATCAGTGCTTGCTGGAGTTTGTAGCCATCAGTCACTGAGCTCGGAGAGGAAAAATGGCATCTTGTGTCCAAAGCATGTTTTGGGGCTGTGAGAGAGTCTGGCAGGGCTGGGGAAGCTGGTTTGCCACCACTCAGAGATGAAGCCTCTCCAGCCATTCCTGTCTCATGGAGACTGCCAGTGTGGCAGAGGAATATTGTTAGTGAGGAGGTGTCACCCCCCCTGCCCTCCCCAAGCCATGTGAAAGCCCTCCAGGCTGTTTGGATCAGGCATTCAAAACAAAACCAGGATGAGGGTTGACAGCCACCTCTGAGTCCCTCAGGGAAGGATATCATTAATAGCAGGGTTACATGCTCTGTTCCATGACTGCTGGGGTAACAATGAGACATTTCTTTGAAGATCCTGCACCCTCGGGCTTCATTTGCTGGAGCTGAGTGCCAACACCCTATCAAACTGTATCATGGCTGCAATCACTCCTCCTTCCTCTCTGCAGGTCATGGGAGTGTTGGGATGCTTTGCAAATAGAACATTCCCAACGTGCCTGAAAGGACAGCAGTGTGTTGTTCTGCCCATCTCAGAGCTGAGGGGAAAAGCAGGGAAAAAACTCCATCTCTGCAGCTTTGTTTGGGTATGGCATCATGAAATGGTATTGTGTCTAGTCCTTGGCTGCCACCCAAAGAGACTGACCATCTTTGGGTATATGCCTAGTTCAGCAGAAAAGATAAATATTAAAACATAGAGGAAGGGCATTCAGGTGTGCAGGGGGATAACAAACATCAGGCAACTTCAGCATGTAGGTGTGAAATGATCAGTGCGTCCTGAATCTCCTGTTTGTGATTCTCAACCTTACTTCAGAGGTGCTTGCATCTCTCTTGAGTGTATAGCTATGGCCAGTATTGGATACTGTGATGACTGAAGAAATTCTCTGCATCCAAATGCCCAATGAGATCTGCTGCACTGAGTGTGTTGACTGTGTAGACATTGTGCTCGTTCAAAATGACACACCAGTCGGGGCACTTTGCCTGGGAGAAGGTGTGTCTGGGTTCTTGTAGCTCTGGTCAACCACTGATGGAAACAAAGGCCCAGTCTCAGATCCCTCTGCTTCACAACTCTCCTTTAGATGTCCAAGCTGCAGGAGTGTTTAAATACCAGAGAGTAATGAGACACTTAGATTAAAGTCTATGGAGTGGAGCAACCATAAAGCTTAAGATGGGTCCTGTTTAGGTCATGGCAACATGGCCTCAATGTTTCATCAAGCAGAGGTTTTTCCTAGCTATGCTTGGGTGGAAAAGTGCTATCCACTACTCAGAGCAGAGGAAATCTCAAGATATTTCAGGAAGACTCTAGTCAAATTCTCCTTGCGATAATTGTGAGATATTTCCTGAAAGTATTGATGATGTGGAAGAAGGATGTATTTGATTTCTAAGCAAGGTTCTGAATTTATTGCTGATCCTATGAAAATAACAGACTCATGGGTGCATTCTTGTGTAAAAAAAACTACTTGGGGCTAAACAGTTATAAAAGCTGGTAGAACTTCCATTTGAATGTATGAAATATTGATGGTCTCAAGGTCCAGGGAAGTGACTTGCACTGATTAGCTCAGTGCAGGACTCTGAATATTGCTGTAAAGCCATTTGTCTCCAAACCAACTATCTCCTCTGAGAGAGGGATCTTTGCAACGTGATTTATAATTGCAAACTTCTAAATACAAGATTGCCTTGGTTGTGAATTTTTTAATCTTTCAACCTTAATTCCATGTCATGTGGTTCTAGTGTCATGTTTTATCTTTGGTTTTATTCATAACATGTCCATAATTTCCTTGCTGACCTTCTATCAGTGTATTCATTACATTTCAAAGGGCACATTGTCCTTCACTGCCTCATAGCAGCACAGGAAAAATAAGTTAATAGTGGTGTGTATTTTGAGCAGTCCTTGGGCAAAGACACTTTATAAACATGACACAGTGCATGGTGCAACTGCTCACTGTGCCCTGAAAATAATGAGTATTTGTGATTTTTCAGCCTACAAATTATTTTGTGACTCATGTTAGAATGACCTGAGAATTAGAAAAGTTTTTTGGTGTCTTTTATATCTAAAATCCTCACCTTGATTGCTGCTGTAGAAGTTACTCCTGCCTTTGTGCATATGAATCTTTTTAGCATTGAAAGGCTTAGCACCTCAGACAGAAGCCAACCTTTGCTGCTGCTCTTCCTTTTCAGAGTGAGAGATGAGGTGATTTATTGATATTGAAGTTGTAGTGGTCTGAAGAGCACAACTCAGTTCTTGTTATAACTGTTCATTCTCACATTTCACTCACAGAACTTAGAAATATTTTGGAGATCACTCCTGGTTTCTGTTGCAGAGAGAACTCTCTTTTATCCCACGCAGAAAAGAAAACCAGCTGGGAGCACATTAACATGCATGCACATGCACACATATTCACAAAGAAACACACAAAACTGAGTGATACTCAGTCCTCTAGCCTGATGATCAGGCACTCCTCTAGAAAGTGGACACTATGTATTCAACCACAATAGTAACTTAATTTTACTTTTTGGGAGTCCACCTCAAAGAATTTGTAAGATTTTTTTCCTTTCTGCATACTGTGCTTAAGGATTTTGTGTTCAGCACTGTATAGCCGCAAAATTAAAAAACTTAAGAGTTTGTTACCAAAACACAAGAGCAGCAGTTACTTTGGGAAGGGGAGTTCTGGTGGAACAGAACCCTGTACCTCAGCATCCCTTGGGGCAGCAGTAAACACTCTCCTCTCAGAGACTGCTGAGGTTTGTAAGGAGCTATTTTTTGCCACATGAATCTGCAGCTTTTGAGAATGTACCGTTGCATTTACAAAAAAAAAAAAAAAAAAAAAAAAAAAAAGAAAAAAAAAAAAGGTACATCCTAATCAGGGCTTCACTGCTGGTCTCTTCAAGCTGTTCCATCATGTTTAATATTGCAGTCTTGCCAATTATTCCTTTGTTATTTTTCATTCAATTGTCATTGCCATTTGCTCATGAATTTCAGACTTAATCCGCCCAACATCCATGTTGATTTATGCAAACATTTTTTTATTCAGACAGAGCAGATGAGTGTCTTGTAGATCTTTCTTTTTGAATAGAGAACAGCTAGGAGAACAGATGGCAAAATGCCTGAATTTCACTTCATTATGCTTTTTTTTTCCATCACATTATTTTTAGTGATTGATGTTTCATCTGTTTTGTAAACGTACACATAAGAGGTTAAGAAGGTCCCGTGCTATTAATTCATTAATTAAAAGCAAATGAACTACCTGGAAGCTTCTACACTGATCTGTTACAGGATGCAAGAGAAAGATCATTAATGTTGGAAAAGATGTCTGAGATCATTAAGTCTGGCCATTAGCCCAGCATTGTCAATTCCACCACTAAACCACGTCCATAAGAGCCACATCTCAAAACTGGCTTCAGTAGAGTTATGCTGATTTAGGTTGAACAAGAGAAAGGGGTCAATAGTGCATCAATGAAATCAGCAAAACCTCCACTGCAATTACTGAGCAATGTCCTGGTTTTGCTGAAAAGGAAACTACCCTTATGTTTGAATCAGACCTAGTTTTCTCATTTACCTCATATACAGAATTATGCACAGACTCACCTGTGGCTTTTCAAATGAAGCAGGAAACAGAGACACTTCTAACACCCTGTGGATGTGTATGGATTGGGGGACAATGTCTCTGCTGCAGCAACCTTTGTCTAGCTGGAAAAAAGTGTTGGACAGACAAGCACAGCTTCCCATACATTTTATCTGGGGTCTGTGCTATACTGAGATTGTTTCTTCTGTGCTGTCCTAGAGAGAAAAGTCACACAGAGACAGCAACTTGATGCTTTTGTGCTGCAGTTCTGCATTGTGGGACAGAGATGGTTAATTCAGAGCATGGGGTGAGGCAGTATGTGTCTGCCTGAAAAAGTCTTAGATCTGCTCTTCACAACCATTTGTTTTGATACCTCTGTCCTTCATTACCCCAGTGATGAAAAGTTTGGATTTGACCGAGCTTCTCCTTGGTTGTCTATAGTTCCTGGGACTTGATCCTCATTAAAAGTTCTTACTGAGAGTCAGTGCTAAACAGGAGCCTATTTAGTGAAACATTTCAGGGTTGGTATCCAGTGCTTGATTAACATTTGTGCTGTATATTGTCTTTTTGGGTGTCCCATTTGGGCTGCAAGTCAAGGGCAGATAATTTCCAAGATCCAGCAGTTGTGATTCTGATACTGATTTGTTTGGGAGGTGGTTGCTTGGTTATGGAAGTAGGTAAACTCTGTCTGAGATACATCCTTTGAATCTTACTCATGAGCAGCAAGCTGATCTCCAGATGTCCTCGAAAAGTTCCTGCAGCTCTGTGATACATCTGGGCTCTGTCTGCCCACGACTGCTCTCAGCTCAGCATCACTGGCTTCTCACAATGAAGCCTGAAGCTGGGTAGGCTGCCTTCCAGTAATGGGCTGCTGAAAAATTAATCCACTCTGACAAATTAACAGAAAGAAACTTTGGACCCTTCTTAGATCTGTGCTGAAAACACCATTTGAGCTAAGCAGTGTCATCTCCCTGGTGTTAGTCATGACCAGAAAAACATGGCATTGCCATCATTAAATAGGCTGTTTTCCTGAGTTTCCTCTCTTCCAACTTTTCCAAAGGCAGAGCCATGTAGTGGCTTTCGTGACATTTCCCTGTGTGTAGCAAGCAATTTATAATGATCATCCTGAGCTTTAAGGGGAAAAAAAAATCTTTTAAAGACAGAAGTGTAAAAACAGAACTAAGGAGTGGGCAGTACTTAAAGTGATCAGTACTTTTGTTTAGGCTGAAAGAAGTGTAGTGCTCTGAATAATAACCTTGAAATTGAGCTGGTGCAGGAAAAATACCAGAGCTATTCTCAGTCTGCTACTGTTCCATCAGATTGAGCTTTGGCTTGTAGCAGTGTGTTGGAAAGTTTTTCATTGTTTTTCCCCCTCCCTTCTTGTGAAGGGTCTAGAAGACGTGGCCATAATGTGTTTTAGGCATTGCAACACCCAGCTCTTAGCTAACATATAATCTAAGTGAATTCCCAGCCCTGAATAGGTGTCCAGGTCTCTAAAAATGTGTCCATTTGCAGCACCACCTCCTCATCACTTACCTGCTTGCTCTAGGACTCCATGTTCAAAACTTATTTATATACTCTGAGGACTGTCTGTCTGTCTATGTTTGGTGCCATATGATGCTTAGCACCATCTCGCAAAGGCTCAGAGTCAGAAGTTGATTGCTGTGGTGCTTGCTCTGTGGCATCCTCTGATCTTGCAGCATGGACTGGACCAGAGGTGGTCACATGTGTGTATTTGGGGAGAGCAACAGGCACTGTATGGTCCTTAGATATTTTGTCCAAGTGTAACAGAACCTCTTAAAGGTGATTCAGCTCATCCTGAGGTTGGTATCCAGGGCAGAACAGATTAATTATTCTCTGAGGACTTTTCTGGGCACCCCCAAGCCTTGAGATTTCAATGTCCAGTTTGTTCCTGGTCCAAGAAGGCAATGCAATGTCTCAGCACTTTTGCTTAGGGTGAGTGAGAAAACCCTGAGGCTCTGGAGAACTTTGGATGGAGGTGGGTTCAGAGAGCTCCAGGGCATCCTGAGGATGAGCAGAGTTACATGTTCAGGGTAGGAACCTACTTCTCCCTGCAGCTCTTGTCCCCATTACCTCACACTTTGTAGCATGTTACCCCAGAGGATACTGAATCCAGTGCCTTCAGCAAATGTTGCATTTGCATTAATATTTTAGCAAATAAAAGAGAGAAAAACTTTGTAAATGTTGCACTGAATCACCAGCCCAGTGTAGCAACATGGAGTTTCTACATAAGTGACATAATTAATTCTGACTAAATGAAGCTACAGTTCTAATTAGATTTGAGTTTCTCCGTTTCTGTTATTGCCTGGGCTTTTGGAGCAAGACTTTGCCATTTAGTGCATTTAGTGCTAAGGGCAGCTTAATCCTGCCAGAGAGGCTCAGGCTATGTTTTCTTCACATCACTTTGTTGTGGTTCATCTTTTATGATTTCGTTTTTAAAAGAGGGTTTTGTGTTTTTTTGTTGTTGATTTTTTTGTAAATTTAAAAACAACAAAAGCTTAAAAAAAAAGGCAGTAAAGAAAAAACATGATTTAAGGCAAAACTGTCAGGATGAGAA
Organism: Cettia cetti; assembly: GCA_013401135.1. NCBI lineage: Eukaryota > Metazoa > Chordata > Aves > Passeriformes > Sylviidae > Cettia > Cettia cetti. The sequence goes on along the minus strand of VZUI01048023.1, from coordinate 117,550 downwards.
AGCACAGCTTGCATGTCTGCTGAGAAGCAGTTTAAGTTTAGACATCTGCCTTGTAATAGGTTGCGTCTGGACACAGTGTTCACCAGTAAGCCTCAAGAAATGCAAAGAGCCTAAGCATAAATTTTTAAAGATCTTGTATATATAATATGTTTTATTTCCAGGTGCTTTTAGTCCTGAAAACAGATCTTCCCCCTCCTTTGGGAAAGAAACTGAACAAGACAAAACAAAACCCTAGAACATTCCTGTGGAGATTAAAAAAATATCATAGTACTTTATTAAAAAAGAAAAAAGGCTATGGGAAAAACTGATTATTTCTGATGAGCTCTGGCACTGGAATTTCATACTTCATTTTATCTAATGGGCAGAAAATATTTCACCTTTGGAGGACTCCTCAGCTCTCTGTATTAACTTTTCCTGAGGTATCTGTGAGAAAGTAGCCTTCTTCCTCACCCCTAGACAACAGACATGGACTGCAACTGATGGAGTAAAAATATTTTACAGGCAGATCCTCTCCTCGTGTCCCACAGGGAGGAGAATCTCCCTGCAGGGACCTCCCAAGCATACTCTGGTATCCTTAGTTTGCCTTTAGCAGTTCCACCCATAGCAGCAAAAAAATCGGGGAGGAGCTGCTTTTGGCTCTGAGGCCAATTTGTGCCATTTAAGCTTGTATTAATCCTTCTAATCCCCAATCCAGGATGGCTGCATCCAAATCACCCACTGGTCCCTGTTCTAACCTGTGCCTTGAGCCCCGAGACCAGCCCAGGTCTGACCCATGCCAAGAGGGATGCCAATAATCCCTCAGTGTGGATGGCTGAGTGGCACTTTTGAGGCCACATGTCCTCATTTCATTTAGCTCATTTAGACAGAGAACGAGTCCTGACAGGTCCAGATACAAGGAGAAGGCAGCAGAACTACTCTGGATGCTCAGATATAATTCAAACACTAACTCCTGTTGCTGGGTAATCCCTAAAGAGAGAGGTGGATCCAGACCTTCTTCCCGTGGAGGGGTTGCACATCAGTCTAAGGCAGCAGCTGCTTGGGTGACTCTCCATCGTTGGGATTCTTCAGTGACCTGGCAAATCGAGTGTGACTCAGATCATCTCTTTTGCCACCAGACAATGAGGGGAGGAAACCACAACCAGATGGGAAAGAATGGGGAGAAATTCCCATGTCTTGGTTTCTCCAGCCCCTTACAATTAATGGAAGGTTAGAGGTGATACCATGAGGAGCTGTCTGCAGAATAAGCAGACATGGGGGAGAAGGGTAGGAGAACCACCAGATGAGGTTTAGCTTAATCCCCAAAGAGTAGGGCTCCAACTGCTTGGGGCATTGGGACCACATTTAGCTGTGAAAGTGTTTAAATGAGTTAATCGTGGCTAAGCTCCTTGTTGAGGATTCAAAATTTTTTCACTGAAAAGCAGATCATGTTAATCCAAATAAATTTCTCAAATCCACTTTTATTCAGATTATCAAACTTTAGGGCACATTAACTGTTCTCTAGCATGTATTGCAGGCTGCATGGCAGCTCTCCCCATGTTAAATCTTTTAAGCATCTGTATTGAGGGACAAAGGAGTGTTTAGATTAACTCCTTTCACGCTCTCTCTTTTTTGGGGTTGATTTTGTTGGGGTTGTTTTGAGGATGGCCTGGCACCTGATCTTTTGGAGATGTTTTTGGCAGAAGGGGGATGAATCACCTCAACTTAAAGGAGTGAATCACGTGAATTCATAACTTGCTTCAAGCTTCCTTTTTACAATCAGAACAAACCCTGGAAGCCACATAGTCCTGTTGATCTATGAATGGGCACTCAAACCCAGGCTATTTGAGATCTGATTCTGGATGGTCGTCTTCTGGAACAGACAACATTTGTAAGAGCTTTACATCATGACCAAATATCTTCCATAGCTGGAGAAGTTATCACATTGAGGCAAATTTCATATTGGTTGGAAGTACTGATCTGGCTTCTTTTAACACTCCAGTCCAGTAGACTAGGGGGAGAAGCACTAAAAATTTCCTCACTACCTAATGTGCTGTAGACAATTTATTTAAAAGCAAACATCCAGACATGCTAAATAATGCAAAGGGCCTGTCCAAAACTCCCATTTTTGGGGCCTGCATGAATAATGCATACTAAAATAAAATGGACAAGAATTTCTAAGTTTGTTTAAAACAGAATTAAGTGGTAATAAATTAAAAACCATGGTTGTCAGTGCTGGTTTGGGAGCTGAAATGTTCTGGGCCACCAAACAAAATTAATCACAAACATTCCATGTCCTGAAATAAGCATCTGCAAAATGTCTGCATTAGCAATACTATTATGGATTTAGTCTGAAGAGACTTTCAAGCCAGAAGGGGCCACTGGATCCAGTTGACTAACTCTACAGCACAGAGTGTAGAGTTACACTGAATGATTCCTGTCTTGAGTCTTCAGGCCCTGGCTGAGACAAAGCAAAGGGAGGCAGAAAGGAAAAGATGAATACTTGCAATGGCTTGGATGAGAATAGAGAGAGAAAAACTTGAGAAGTGGAGGGAGATGAAAGGTGAAGCTCCAGACCAGTATCTGAAGGTCCCTCACCTTGTGTTGGTTTAAGGTCTAAGGTACAGCAATTGACATGCAAAGCAGCGGAGAAAGTATTTCTGTCTGTGGCCATCAGTCACACTGCTCAAGCTACTGCCTCTTCCCATCTTTGACTTACTGCTGGGCAACCAATTCCTTTCCCATGAGCCATCAAATTGGAGTAATAAATCTGAATTGTTTCTGGGATCAATTGACAACCGCATGCTGGGAGAAGGAAATCCTCCTAAATTTCCCTTTCACTGAACTCACAGAGTCCAGATAACTGGTAGCTGAAATTAAGGATGGGACTACACCAGAGAGCTCAGAGCAGGATGTGAGTTTCTCCAAAACATGGGAGTGTTTGGAGGCAGGCTGAGCCAGAGATGCAAGAAATGAACATATCAAGAAATATATTCTGGTTATCAATTTTGGAAAAATGTTCATTATCACTGCAAATTGTCAGACTGACAAATCCTGCTGGTTCCACAGGATGTCCCTGCAGACATATTTCAGAAATGCCCCATTAGCTTTCTCTTCTTTAAGAGTTCCCCTCCTGCTCTGTTCCTCCTTGGAAGTTCTCACAGACAGCTGGGAATTGACAGGAACTGTTGTGTTGTAGATACCAGGCTGTGACCCCACAGTAAAACCATTAAACTAAATCATCACGCACCAAACCTCTTCATCACTCATCTTGCTTCATTAGGCTTGAGGTTTGGCTGAAAACCACAAATGGAAAATGGAGATTAATAAAAAAAAAAAAAAGGAAAAAAAAACCCCAAAGAAAATTGACATTTTTGCAGAGGCAGAAATTAGGGAGATCTGTTGCAAGGTTCCTTCTGACTCTTTTTCAGAATATAATTGGAGACAGTTTACTTATCCTCACAATGCATAAGTGGTCCAAATGAGATTCAGCTGCTCCTGGTGTCAGACTGGTTTCCTGATTAACTTTTTCCCTGCCTGAGCAAAGGGAGGTTCTGGCAGCTGTGGGGGTGTCTGCCACAACACTCCTGGGCTCTCATTTTATCCTGCTACTTAATAGGATGCTATAGTGGGAGACAATCTCAACCCAGCTGCACCAGCAACCTAAATATCCAAGGCAGGCAGGAGAACCAGGACTTTTATTCCCACCCTATAGACAGGGGAGGGAGACGCACAAGATGAAAGCCAGCTGTATCCTGGGCTGCATCCAAAGCAGGTGGGCTGCAGGTGAGGGGGGAAATCTGTCCCTCTGCCCTGCTGAGACCCCACCTGCAGTGCTGCATCAGCTCTGGGCTCCCCAGCACAGCAAGGACATGGACCTATTGGAGAAAGTCCAAAGGTAGGGCAGCTCTGTGAGGGAAGATGATTGGATGGGTGAAACTTCTCTGCTGTGAAGAAAGGCTCAGAGAATTGGGATTGTTCAGCCTGGAAAAGAAAAGGCTTCAGGTGACCTAATTGCTGCCTTCCAGTACCTGAAGGGAGCTGACAAGAAAGAAGGAGACAGATTATTTATTTACACGGGCCTGGAGTGACAGGACAAGGGGAAATGGCTTCAAATGGACAGAAATCAGGTTTAGATTGGATGTTGGGAAAAATGCTTCCTGGTGAGGGTGATGAGGCACTGGAATAAGTTGCCCAGAGAAGTTGTGGATGCCCCAGAGATGTTCAAGGCTGGGTAGGAAGGGGCTCTGAGTAATTTGAGGAATTCAATGATCTTTAAGGTGTCTTCCAACCCAAACCATTCTGTGATTTTATGACTCTATTGGATCCAAGCAACTGGGAGAACTCAGAAAACCAGAGACCCATGTCCCTGCTGGCAAACCAACACCTGATTCCCAGTAGTATGTGTGGAAATTCAGTACCTGCATATTATGGAAAACAATATGCTGAAATGCACCCTGACCTGAGCTAACCTACAGAGCCCTGGCCCAGGGTCTCAGCTGCAGGGTCACTCTGTGCTGCTTGGCTAAGTCTCAATTTCTGTGTACACAGACCCAGTGCCACAGGCACTCAGATACAGCCATGCTGACATGCAGGTGCAGAGCAGCCTAAACCTTTCACCCCAGCTTGGCTGCAGCCTCTTGTAGCACTAAACCATCTCACGGCCCCTGCTTACAAACAGGTCCTTTGTTCCCCCTGCAAGAAACTCCTATTCAGTGTTTGGTCCTCTGGAGCTGCTGTCCTGCAGCACTAGTTCTGTTCTATTTCACTTCAAAAGCCAGCTAAGAAATATTTTTTTAGTATCCTCTTTATGCTTACTGCAGTTTATTGGGTTATACTTCAAACATTTCAGATCACAGTTAAGCTGCAGGCATTACACAAACTGTGAGCATTTTGCTTGCTGAGTGTGCAAGATGCTTCTTTGCTCATTCGATCCTTTGTGATGTTTGGTGTGTCTCTCCTCCAGTTTATATTGATGGGCAAATATCCTGGTTCTTCTATTTTGATGTAGATTGTTTCCTGGACCAATCCTGTATTTTAACCCTGTAATAGGAGAGTGGGTGAAAGCAAAGAAACTGATAAAATCTACCTTTGCTCCTAGTAAACTTCTGAGATGTTTTCTTCAGCTTAAGCTTTAGGAGTTTTTGTACATTGTGGTTAGGAGTCCACATTTAGTACCACACTCTTTGATATTGAAAAAGCCTTGACTGGGGTTTGCTTTGGTTAGAGACAGGAGGATGCCTGGAAGGCAAAGGGGAGGTTTCACTGAAGTTCATGGGTATGTCCAGTGTGCAGGGATCATGTGTTCATGATCCTGGAATGGCAGGGAGCTGACTTTTGCTGTGTGTAAAAGTTTTCTATCTTCACGTTTGGGTTGAGATTTGGAGAACCTTTCTCTCAAAGCTGGACAGCTTGCAATGGGATGGCTGCAGAAGATTCCTTGGATATTAAGAACAAATTCTTCCCTGTGAGGATGGTGAGGCACTGGCACAAGTTGCCTAGAGAAGCTGTGGATGCCCCATCCCTGAAGTGCTCAAGGCCAGGCTGGATGGGACTTGGAGCACCTGGGATAGTGAAAGATGTCCCTGCTCATGGCAGGGAGTTGGGATGAGGTGATCTTTGAGGTCCCTTCCAGCCCAAATCTTTCTGTGGTTCTATGATTTGTCCCTCTCTGTGTTGAACCCTCTTTGCACAGACACCTTGGCCACTCATCTGGCAGTGCCTGAACAGTTCTGGCATCACAAAATCCTGGCTTATAGGGTAAAACAGCAGTGAATATTGTTTACTTTGAACACCAGGCTGTGATGACACAGAGGTGGCTTGGCTGTGCAGGACTGGGCAAACAGCACAGCGTGGCAGATTTTTCAGCTGGGCTCATTATCTCACCTTGATCAACAAGGTTTTGGCACAGGTTGCTCCTGCACACTGCAGGGTGGAAGCCAAAATAGAGCCACTGCAGGGTGGAAGCCAAAGTAGAGTTTTTTCAGGCTGCCTTCTAATATAGATGCACCCCATGCTTGCAAACATCACTCTTGGATGCAGGCAACATGCATTCTCCAAAACTTGCTGAAACTCACAGGGGTCTGAGCCCAGATGATTGAACCCCTTTGAGTTTCCTCAGGACTCTGTCCTGATGGCAGCTTGATAAGGAGAGGCAGCCTTGAGCCAACTGTCCAGAAACAGAATTTTAATAATGCAAAAGTAACAAAGAATAAGGCATTCACTGTATTTGGACCAAACTGGAAAAAGGCAGCAACAAGGGGCTAAAGGCAAAAGGCCAGATCCAAGGTCAGGCAGGGATATTTATGCCTCCCAGTGTGGGGAGGAGTTAAGGTGAGGTCTGAGGAAAGGTTCAATAGGGGAGAATGATTAGGAATATTAAAATTCCTGCACCAAAAATCTACCTATGGTAACACAAAGAAGGAGGAACCTTCTAGCAACGATTTGCATGCTTGAACTGAGGGAGCATGTGAGTACTGCTTTTGCTTGCTCTACTTGTAAAGGCATTTCCCAAGGCACCAAGCAGGGGTTTTCTTCTTCTCCGGAGAAACCACTCTACAATAATTGCTTTGCCCACCCAAACTCAGAGGGTCATATCCAAGTGTCCTTGTTATGTGGGGGAAAGGAGGATAGTGGATGGAAGCTGTCCCCAGGCATGGCGGCCTTTCCACAGGCTGGAGCTGGTGAAGTTCACGGAGCTCTGCTGGGGGGAAGAGGAGTGAGGGGGGTGCAAGTGAGGCTGCCATATGGGGATGTGTATAATGCTAAACATGTGCACAAGTTATTCACTGGAGAGCAGAAATGTCGTGCTCCTTATGAGCCAGGGCAGGAGGGGCCCCACATCTGAGCTGGAAGCAGAGCCAGGGCCCATAATGGAGTCCAGAAGACAAACTTCCGTGAATCAAAGGCATGCATGTTTATTTACAGTACTGCCAGCAGCAGGGAAGCCGCCCCAACAAGCTCATAAACATATTTACAGGGATTTCACAGCAAGGTTTGTAAGGAACAATAAAGCAATCACTCAGCACCTCTGCTTAGGAGCTCTTTATGGCAAGGAGTCTTACCCAGAGCTGTGAGGCCCTGGCTGAGTCATTCTTTACAAGGCCTTGGACCCAGCCTGCTTCACTGAGCTTTATTGCTTTTCTCTCCCGGAAGTTTTCCCAATTCCCTCTGCTCCTGTAAGGAGCTGGTCTGTTCTTTAACTTATCTGGGATGGGGATAAGGATAACAGAGCTGCCCTTCCTTCTCCAAGGGGTGGAAAAGCATCTACCTTCTACATGTATTGTCATTGAGTTTCCACATTTTTGCAGATGTGTGAGCTCCATGTCCAGTCTCCTGTAGCCATCTGCTCTCCAAACACCAGCACTCACCAAGGAAGCCTGAGGAACCCCCAGGTGTTCTCCCAAAGACTATAAATCCATGGCCCTTGGTGCTTGCATTGGTATTTTACTGAACATCTTATACCCATAGCCCTTTCCTTCACCTCTGGGCTCAGAAAAAGGAACCAGATTGGACTATTCTAGTCAAGTTTTCAAGTCCAGGGCATACTTTCTTTCTGCATTAATTGTTTTCCTTGAGGAGGACATGATGCCAGAGGCAGAAAATCCCCTAGGACTTGGCATCATGGCTATAAATAGGGCCAGGAGGAGAGGATTGAGGCAATGCAGGAGCACTAAGGAAGGAGAGCAGAAGAACCAAGTGGGAGGACTGCTTTCCTCCTTTGTCCATCCCTGAGCTGCTGGTCATCAAAGCACACACTGTGCTGCCACCTTGGTTTGTTCAGTAGCCTCAGCTGCAGCATGAAGCCTTTGGAGCCTTTGCAGAGCTCCTCCCTCTGCAGGGCACGAGAGTCAAAAGGGACTGGAGTGGTATTTTTAGCAAAGAGCTCAAAAGTGTGTGGGAAGGGTCATGAGTTGTCCTGTGGAACAGCAGCTGTTTCTCAAGACATCACATAGGAGGGCTGATGGTCTGGAGGAGGAATGCTGCCAGGCTCTGGCATGGATGGAACCCTTGGGAAAGGGCTGCTCTCTTCACTCTCTTTGAGGACAAGTGCTTAGAATAAAAACAAACTGAAGGATTTTAGTGGTCCCAAGCAAAAAGCAAGCTGGGCCCATTGTAATTTGGATGTTCTCTATTACTGACACAATTCAGTGCCCCATTTTATTTCATTTTGTTTCTACAGCATCCAGCTACTAGCATGACCTTCTTAGACCTTTAAAAATGGCCTGTGTGTGAATACGAAGAAAGGATTTTGGCTAAGCTTTTTATTTTGACTGCAAGCTGAGTAATCATTGGGTCATTGGGCTAGTGCTTGCTTTTCTGAACTGGTTGTTGCTTCTCTTCTCTTTTTAGAGGTGAATGTGGTAGTGGCAATTCTTGGACCTAAGGCTGGAATCAGAGCTGGGAATGAGAGGTTAAGGCCAGTGCAGAGACTCCAGACTTAGACAAGTCTAGTCCTGGCTTTGTGAGTCATGGCCCTGCTAGGAATTTGGGTTCAAGCTCTGGGCAGTCTCCTCCAGCATCCATGGTTCTGTGCAGAGTCAGCTTATGGCAGAGAATCATATAATCATTATAGCTGGAAAAGGCCTCCAAGGTCATCTGGTCCAATAATTCACCCAGCACTTCCAAGTCCACCACTAAACCACGTCCCTCAGTGCCTCATCTGCATCTATGAAATACCTCTGGGGATGGTGACTCAGCCTGTTCCCTGGGAAGCCTGTTCCAATGCCTGTCAACCCTTTCAGTGAAGAAATTTTTCCTAATGTCTAATCTAAACTTGGTGCAACTTGAGGCCATTCCCTGTTGTCCTGTCCCTTGTTACCTGGGAGAAGAGACTGACCCCCACGTGGCTCTTGTGCTTCATCTATTTTAGTTATGTGCAAAACCCTTGGGGGCTTTTTCATTCTGCATTTTGGGGCTGTCACTGCAGTTTCCAGCTAATAGTTCTTAGCTGACCACTAATATCCATGGAGTCACATATGGAAGTTTGGGGAATGTCAAAAAAATCACTATTTTGAAGGTCCTTTTCTGACTTGGCTTCAAGGTTTGAGGACATCTGTGGGTGTCTGTGTTTTCCAGTTTCTAAGTATCTGAGCTATCTGAGCAAACTCACAGTAAATCACTAGTAAAATACTATTGGAGACACATCTCTTGTGTCTCTGCTTTTGGAGGAGAAGTTAGACTAAATGACCTTTCAAGGCCCCTCCAACCCAAAATGTTCTATGGTTTAATGAATTTGGATGTCCTTAAATAAGCTAACTATGCCAGGAGTTATAAGATGGGTGTTGATTGCAAGCAAGGGTCTTATACACCATGTGGATGCGTGTTCTTTGGGAAGACAACTTCCCATTAAATTCTTCCAGAAAATATCCAAAGTATTACCAGTATTAAGAAATGGTACAATCATGTTTGGAAAAATGTCCCGAAATCCTGGTGGTGGTGTTTTTTTGTTTTCCCCCAAACCTCTCCCCCACTGTTGCCTTTATTTTGAATTGTTACTGACATGTTTGATGATTTGGTGGTTTTGCTTTCATTGCTCTGCTAGGGTTTCCCTTGTTTTCCTACATTTTTCATTGATTAGGTGCCAGTGAAGTGAGGAATGGCTTATTGATGCGAAGAGTATCGGAGAATATTAGATTTAAAGTTGTTCAAAGGGAAACAATTTGGGCAATTTCTATTATGAAATTTAGAGCATTGTATTTTTATCCCAGAAGGGACTGGAAAGTAAAAAGAGGAAATTATGAGAAACTTTTGCTGGAGAAAAATGTCTTGTCTGGTGCTTCACCCTCTACTGAGGATTCCATTCAGTTCTGAAAGAGCAAACATCTTCTATTGAATGTCACCAGTCAAGGATTTCTATGGAGGCTGCAAATGCCTCCTTTAGAGTTTGAGAGCTGCTAAAAAGACAATTCTGCAAGTATTGTTGAACTGGAGGTTCACATTTTACAATTGTTTTTTAGAAGTCTCTGTTCTCACTCTGAGAACCCTTGCAAATATTTTAGGAGCAAGAAGACATTTGGCAAAGCAGCCAAAACCACAAAGCTGCATGGAAGCCGTAACCCCTCAGGTAGCAGCTTGTTCACTCCAGGGTTGTATGAACTGTGATTTAAATTAAAAAAAATAACATCTTGCTTCCCAAGGTTTGCTGAGACATTGATACATCCTCTCTCCTCCTTGGAATGAGAGCACGAGCCAAACAAAGGTGAGAAAATACAGTCTCCCTGTGCATCTCTTCTGCAGAGGAGAAGAATAATTGTTGCCTAAATTCAGTTTAATCAGCACTCTGTCCCTTGGTCCCAGTCTTTGCTCTGTATCAGCCAACCATAAAGCCCTAAAGAACAGGGAAAAAAGTTATTTTTGGCTTTTGAATTGCATAATCCTTCAGGTGAGGTGTTCAGCAGATGATGTTGCAGAGGGGGAAGCAGTGGAACTGGCTGTGCAGCTCATCCCACCGTGGAGCTGAATGTGCTGAGCCCTGAGAGCCGTGGTGTTAATGGGCCATAGCACATAGGAAGTAAGCAGGGTGAGTGATAAGGTCTGGATCTGGGGTCTGACAATTCCCTCAGGTGCCTGAAAGATCCAGTGTTTCTGCCTGAGCTGTTTAAGGCTCTGCTGCAGAAGACAGACTGCATGATGATTAGAACCATCTGTTCTTCACTCTTGCCACAGCAAATTCCATATTAAGGACTCACAGGGGTTCCAACGGGGTCCAAACCCCCCTATTGCTGATATGTACCACATGTAGCACATCCATTTCTGACCAGCTTCCTCTGGCAGCCTCCTGGTGGCCTGGGACACATACCAGGCAAGAAGGACTGTAAAGTGCTCTGCCAGTGTGTGACAGGCCACCAAACAGGATCAGTAAACTCTGCAAGACCTGGAGAAGTTATGTTCTGTGTGACCCTGCCCAAATTCACTAAATCCTGTGAATAATGTCCATGGCTGGAGCTCTTGCTTATTCCAGTCACAAGAGAGGACCCATGGTACATGGCTTGCTCATGGCCAAAGAAACCACCTGGGAAATCCATTTCCACATTTGACTGTCAGAGCTAGGAAGATGGGAAGGTGCCATATGTCTGCTTCCCAGTCTGCAATGTCAGGCTAGTCATAGAATCATAGAATAGTTTGAGTTGGAAGGGACCTTTAAAGGGCATCTAGTCCAATCCCCCTGCAATGACCAGGGAGATCTTCAGCTAGATCATGTTGCTCAAAGCCCCATCCAACCTGGCCTTTAATATTTTCAGGGATGGGGGAATTTCTACAACGTCTCTGGGCAATCTGGGCCAGTGTTTAGCCATCCTCAATGGAAAGACTTCTTCCTTATATCTAGTCTACCTTGCCCCTCTTTCAGTTCACTTGTCCTATCACAATAGGCTATGTTAATAATTGTCAACACCTTTCTTGTAGACCCCCTTGGTGTGCAGGAAAACTGCTCTAAGTTGTTCCCAGACTTCTCCAGGCTGAACAACTCCAAGTCTCTCAGCCTCTAATCATAAGTGACTGTGCTAGTCTCCTTTATTAAAAAAAAAAAAACAAAAACAAAAACAAAAAACCAAAAACCAAAAAACCAAAAAACAACAATAACAAAAAAAAACACAAACCCAAAAGCAAACAAATAAAAAAGAGGAAATTCACACAAGATGTCTAAGTTTTTGGCTGCAGGAGGCAGCACATCCGTTAGCATGCTTTTGAGCATGCACCACTGTGGTTCCTTCCATTCGCTGCTGACCTCAGGTGTTCCCTGCTGGTGGCACCACTGGGGTCTGTGCAAACCCCAAGAGCTTTTTCACATTTTGTGTTTGCCTGCCTGCCATATCAGCACTTTCTGCCTCTGTGTTGCAGGCTTTGCACCCTTCTCCAGCAGTTCCCTGGCAGGGACCTCCAAACAGAAAATCCTCTGCTTTGCTGTTCATGGAAATGCCTTGTGTAATAGATGCCTCTGATCAACCTGCAGAATAGCAGACACTCAAGAGAAAAGCATGCTCCCAGATGCATAAATATGGATTATCTGTAGTCCAGGGGGAATAAAAAGCTGTTGGTCTGTGCTGTGCATCATGACAACACCCCTCAGAAGCCACCTGGACACCCAGAGATCCAAAGCATGGAAACCAGCACTGCAGTGAAATGATGCCAAGCAGATTAGAAAAAAATTAGAAAATTTCAAAATCCAGTGCTTAGAGGCAGGCACTGAGATCCATATGCAGGCACTCAGAAATGAGTGATTTCACAGTTGAAGGTATTGAGCACCCAAAGTGGCCATGAAAGAGGATGATATAAAACTGTTGTGCAGATTCAAACAGAGCTGAACACCTACTTGATTGTGCTCTTATCTGCTAAATCAGAGCTTCTATTGCAAAAGAATTAGTGTCCCCATGCTTAATGCGTGTTATTCAACAGAACAAATTACTCCATTCCCCCAGGTCTTATTAAGAGCTAAAAGCAATTTTCAGCAAGTTACCAGATTGAGAAGGCTGTGACTCTGACAGAAAACATGAGAAACTCCTTCTTAGCCCATATAGAATAACATCCATGATTTTAATAATTAAGTTTCACCTGCTGCATTATTTTTTTTTTTTTTTGTAGTTCAGTGGTTTAATAATAAAAAAATTTCCCTCTTTGGTGATGTAGGCTTGGCACTGAGAAGTGGGGAAGATTAAAAATGAGTGAACTCTAGTTAGATTGAGCATCTTCCAGCCTGCTTGGGCTCTCCATCGACTTACTGATTTAAGAAAGCCACTCATTCATGGTGGGGTTTAAATCCAGCAATAATGACTAGCTGTGCATCTAAAGCAATGCAAATTAAAACAGGTACCTGTAGGGACAGCTAATGGTTATGTCAGCTCGCATTTTCCTGGAGAACAGGATTTTCCCACACCACCTTTTTTCTGCCCAGCTTCTTTGAATTAAAGCCAGCTCTTCAAGAGCCCATTTTTCTCTCCCTGGTACCAGTGTAAATCAAAAGCTAACCCTGTTAATGTCACTGGTGTAAAATTGGAGGAAATGAGAGAAGAATTAGCCTGGGAAAAATCTAATTTGCTTCTTGTGCTCTCTCTTTCCAAGTTCAATCTAGATTAAAAATATTCACCAATGTATACAAATGGGAAACCAGCACAGCACACCATCTGTCTGGGAGTGGAAAAATCAGGACTTTTTCTCTACCTCCCAGACTTGCTATAAAGCAAACAAAAATGGACAAGGCACTTCAGCAGTTTAATGCAAAGAAAGTGTAGCAAGAAAGCTGCACAATATCTATGGATTGCAGTTCAAGGCATCTGGTACTGAAACCTGGGACCTGCAGGGTTAATGTGTGTTTATATAAGCACCAGAAGCTGTCATTTTAGTTCTTAGTTCTCTTTCATGCGTATTTGGTGTGGCCCAGATGTACAATAGAGCTCTTTTCAGAGATGACATAATGTAGTGGTTTTTTTAAAATAAAAAAAAAAGGGGGGGGGAGGGGAGGTGTGTGAAAGTTTTCTTTTCATCCTGCCAATGGGAAATATGTCTTTGGCTTCAGCAAATTACTGCCTGGAGGCAGAACAAGGTCTTTGTAACACTTTGGTGCTAAAACAGGTACCTAGTCATCTGTCCAGCAGGGTCTCACATAACTGTATCCTCTGGAGAGAGCTGGATGCCTTTGAGCTTTCTTTCCCAGTAGTGCTGCTATGTGGAGTTACACTCTAGAATGCCATTCCACTCTCAGGAGGTCTGCTACAGCTGCAGCACATATTTTATGGGTTCTGCAGAAAGAAGTAGTCCCCTAGAAAATACAGTAGCTACATTCAGGTGGTTATTTTGCTGGCCTGTGTATTCTTCTGACAGCCACTGACAAATGTGAATGCTGTGGTTGTAACAGGGCACTCATGCTTGGTGCATCTTTCTCCTTATGAGGAACTTGACTGCAATAAGTCACATTTTCAAACAGATTTGAGCTGGAGAGCTCCAGCAGGTGAGCTGGAGAGGGTGGGGTGACCAATATAAGGAGTTTAATGCCTTCCATGAGGTTAAATGCAGGGGTCATGGAATGCATATATCTAATGGTATGTCTCTGTGGGACAAAGCAGTGCATGAGAACTAGATCATCCTAGTGACTGGAAATGCATGGAGAAAATAAGGCCAGACCCAGACACTTCCAAGCCCTGAGTCACACAAACTCGTCAGGTCTTGTCTGCACCATAAAAACGTGAATTTTTGTGCGATGCAGCTATTCAGGCAGCTGGGCTGGGGTGCTCCTGCTCCAGCCTGGCCTCACACTGCATGTGATGGATACAGCTAGAGGGAGTGGGATGGGATTTACCAGAGCAAAGTTAACCCGTGGGAATATATCAAGGGGTTCATATCACAATGGAGAAAAACCACCCAACCTGTTCTTTCTGATGTATTTGTGTAAATAAATACCTAACTTGTAAGAAAAAGGTGCTGAATTAAGTGAAAATGGTCTTTGAAGTCTCCAAGGACAGAGCTTTTTTAGCTGTTGTGACCTCAGTACATTACTGGGGCAGAGTTTGTGGACAGAGATGTTAACTGGTCCTGCAAGTCTTGTCTCCCTCAAAAATCACAGCACTTAAAATTCCTGTCAGTAAACCAGTCCTGATCTCTCATTACTGGGTCACAGAGTGGGAAGAAAAATCCTTTCATCTTACTATGGCTCTACTTGATTATCCGAGTTTCCAGTGGATTACTGAAGTGACCGATGGCACAGCCTTAGTGATCTCTACAGCCTTCCCTTGCACAGCTCCACGGAGCTAAGAATTGGCTCTCCACTGAGGAGAGTTACTGGATAACTTGAATTTCTCTTTGTCCCACTGTGTCCCACATCAGAATGCATTTCTCAGGGAGGGAGAACTGGGTGTCTTGTTTGTTTGCTTTGAAACTGCACTTTCTTAACCCAGCCTGGATTCATTAGGGCAGGTTGTTAAAGCTCTGTGTCCATTGACTGGTTGTTACTGTGACCTTTTTAGGAGCTCTGAAAGGTTGTCAGTGTTTTCCGATATTTTCTTATAAAAATGTTGGTTCTCCCATCATCTCTTTCCAACATTTTACACAATATAAATTCATAGTGACAGAGTGGTTTGTGTTGGAAGGGACCTTAAGGATCATCTAGTTCCAGTCAATGTTCTTAAGTGTTAGGTGTTTTTCCCAGTTCTCTTCTGTGCTTGCTGCCATTGCTTTTTCAACATGGTTTTAAAACCAACTGTGTGCAGCATTCCATCAGCCATCTGTAGATATAACTGCTTAAATACTTGCCCATCAGATGAAGATATCGCAACTCTCCTGTTCAGACTCTCTTGAGTTTTACCAGACCATCTAATCAAATATCACAAAGCTTCTATCAAACCAATTCATATTAGAGCCTTGTTTTTGTGTGGTTAAAATGTGGGTGAGCAAGTGACCTGGCCAAGCCAGAGGCCAGACTGGTGCCTAGCGGTCCCTCCTCTCTGGATTGGAAGGCAGGGTTGCCCATCTGCCCTTTGGCCTTGAACTCCAGCCAAGTGACATGTTCAGTTCAGAAACAATCAATTTTATTGCTCTCCCATGTAAATAAAAGCTGCATATTGCCACTGGGTGACAAGCAATTTCCTCCTACTCCCCCATGTATAATAAAGGAGAAAAATTGCAGATGACATTGCTGCAGACTGACATAGAAAACAGCAATTTATGTATTTCTCAGGGGGAAAAAAGGGAAGATTAGGGAAGACTGTGCCTCCCTATTAAACTGAAGCTGCACATTGCCAGTGTAATGCTATGCTTGCAAATTATTTCTTGGAAAGACACCTTAATTTTTATTGCCCCAAAATGCCTATGGAAGGAAGGGAAAAGAATAAATGTGGTGGCAAAGTGCATGCCTTAGTGGGAATTGTTGCAGCTGCCATCCCAGGCCTGCCCAGGAGCTCTTAACAGATTTTTCAGGCTCTCTGCTACTCACTGGGATGCCTAGACCCAAACACCTGCAGACCTCAAACCTGATTCTCTGTCATGTTCTTCTCTGTATGTAATAATGTCTCAAAACAGGACAAGTCTACACAGGGGTAAATGTGGGGATTCAAGTGTGAAGCCTGTGGGTCTCACTGGAGTTCCACTTCAGGCCAGCAAAGAAATCCTCCACCACTGAAGCTGGACTCTGAGCCACACCTCAGCCATCTCCAGGCCAGGATTAATTTTGCTAAAAATTTTCATTGCTAAAATGAATCTACCTCTCCTGTGTGCAGGGAGTACAATGTTCTCCAAGGTTTACCACAACAAAATGATGCTGTTCTTTTCTGTGTGGTCTTGCCAGTGTTGTGGCTGGTACTCAGAGCAAATAGATGCCATTTAGTTGCTTTGGAAGTTTTAAATGCTTTTCATGTCCCCTGACTTTAGGTGCCAACCATGCAGACACACATATGGACCACTTAACTCACACATGAACTATTTAAAGTGTGGGGTCCTGTTCCACTACCTGGAAAGAAATGCAGCCTTGCTGGTAGTGCCTGTATGGTTCTATTTCAGATACCTACCTCAGGCCAGGAGGAACCACCTCTGTTCCCTTCATTTGACTGTAAAATATCTTTGACCACTCCAGACAGCATTCTCTATAGACAAATCCTGCTCCCTGTGTATCAAAGGTCAGTTTAAGGCTGTCGTATGGTTTGTTTTGTACTCCACTGAGAAGGACCACTCAGGACAATAAAGTATAGCAAAAAAATAAAGTACAACGAGTAAAGGAGGCAAGAGATCAAAGATCTTACAACAGAGGGGGACATTCAGCTAGCCCAGACTGCACTCAGTTAATAGTAAGTAAAGAATATCTGCTTTCTGTCCCCACCTTGTCTCTTGACCATAAGGCAGCACAGCCTCTGCCAGAGTAGCTACTGAGGTCTGCCTGCAGTTGGCTCAGTCCCTCTCCACCAAAGCCTCGACCTCAGAGCAAAGTAATTGTATTAATCCAGGGGAAAGCCCATGGCTCCATCTAGAGGGAAGAAGGAAATACTGGAGCTTCTGGATTGTGATTTTTCATCATCTTCTATGAGGAGTGCTGTTACCTGAAGGATCAGATGGACATGGAGATAGGCTGAAGGGAAATGGGAAGGCAAGTTTTTGAGGCTGGAGCAGGGGAGAGGGAACTGTGAGAGGAATAAAATAGAACCAATTATTTTCTGTGTGGCTGCCTGCAATCAATAGTGCAGTGGCTCAAGGATTAGATTTGCAACAATCTGTCTGGAGATGATGGAAATGTTGCAGGAAAGAAAATTTCCATGACAGTCATCCTCTAAAGATGTGCCAACCTCTTGAAAAATCTGAACAGTCTCTCTGTTTTTTTCCAGCTCTTTCACTTCCAAAAACTTACTGAAAGAATGGTGATTTCCTCCAGCAATCCTTCCCACCTGTCCTTTGGTGACACTCATACCCTGTTGTGGCCCTTTCCCTGACTTGTATATTCTCCAGGGTGCAAAACATATTTTCACATTTTGAAGAAACTCTGTTATAATCAAATACTGTGGCCAAATGCCAAAATTAGGTGTTGGGAATTCTATGGCATGCAAACTAGTAACATTATCAAGATCAGCTGGTATCTTGTGTTTATGTCCAGTTTACTAATGAGTGATGTCATCTGTGCTTGGCTGTTTCTCAGAGCTCATGCATCTCAGGATAAATATTGTTACTGAGTTATCCTACACTGTGACATCAGCCATCCTCACAGCTCTGTGCACTTAAAGCTGCTGTGGGGTTCTGTGCATCCCTGTGCAGGTCCTGTCTGCAGCCCTTTTCCTATGGCAATGCCCCCGCTCTGCTGTTTTGGGAAGGACCCAGTGTGGGCCCCACTCAGCCAGGAGAAGCATAGATCAGGGGGGTGGAGGTGTTTGGGGGTAACATCAGGTAACTTCAGCACCATCCACATCCACATCCAAAAAGTGAACCTTTTTACCTGGCAAGCTTCTCTGCAGAACTGTGATGGTTAAGCTGGAACCTCCCATCCCTGTAATGCCTGAGAGACACCACAAAGGGCTGGTGCAGAGGGCAGAGCTCTGTGCTCGTGCCTGGATCCTTCTCCAAGCATCAGCCCAGCTCCAGCAGGTGCAGTTGGGGTGAGAAAGCTAAAGGCCTTCCCTGTGGATAGATCTGGGTCTCTTCTGCTGGCTAAGTCCTGGAATGGAGTAATCACCCTCATCACGAGACAGTGAGGAAGCTGGCAAGGCTCAGAGAGGGTGGTAGCACTTGTAGGGATCTCTTCTGCATCACAGGAAGTCACACCTTCATGCTGGCACACCTCAGTGTGCTTTTTGCTGGTGCTGACCTCCAAAAGCTCTGACCAGATGGAACAATACCTCAGACACACAGAAATTCTTCAGATATAAAATCATAGAATTACAAAGGTTTGGAAATTCCTCATAGATCAACCTTTGACCAAATACCCCCGTGCTCTCTAAACCGTATCATGAAGTGCCACATCTACTCATTTTTTGATCACTTCCAGGGATGATGACTCCATCACTCCCCTGAGGAGCCTGTTCCAATGCTTCACCACTTTTACAGTGAAGAAACGTTTCCTAATATCCAATCTGAACCTCCCCTGGCACAACTTGAGGCCATTATCCCTTATCCTATCAGACATCCTTCAAAGTATTAGAGGCACCAGGGAAATTGGTGGGATCTGGAGGATTCTCCCTCACCGTGTATTTCTCCTCGGTTACATCGGCACGGTGGTGAAAACAGACTGATGTGCTGAGGCTGCATCACCACACGATGGCATGAGCTCTCTTCGGCAGCTGCTGGTGGCCGTGAGCTGCAGCACAGGCGCTGGAGCTGCTGCTGCACCAGCACAGAGCTTTTGGTTGGCTCTGGAAAAGCAAGGATGGAGTTTTCGAAGGCACAGACAGCTGCAATTCCAATCAGAACTGCGGTTCCACTTATCCATCACTTTAGAAATGTACAGAGACTCCAGTTCTGTCTTGAAACAAACATGAGTGCCGCAGAAACATTGCTGAGCTGACATGAAGTGCTCTGGTGGATGCGTGCAGTCAGATCTTTTCTGCACCTGCTCATCAATGTTAGGTTCAACACCAGGAGAATTATGAATACGTTCATTCCAATTCCAGATCCATTAGCTTTGGTTTCATTCCCCCATAGTCTTGCTGATGCAGGCAAAATTCTTTTGAACATGTGTTAAATAGATCTTTGCACAGAGGTTTGGTCCCACTGCAATGTATGTGTCAAATGAGAAGACAGAATCAGTAAAGCAGAAGCTGCTGAAGAATGTTGTAAAAGGTTTAGTGCTGGAACTAGTGCTGATCTTTGGCATCTGTCTACTGAAGATGATTTACAGATAATCCTATCTATCATTTTATTTTCCGATGCTGCAAAAAACGTCACTCCACGTGCTCAGGATGAGAACTGGCGTTTTTCAAATGAGAAACTGCAGCTTCATCAATATAAAAACTTTCCCTAGGAACACATTGATTTGATTACTTTATACTCAGAAAAAGCACACCAAAACCAATGTTCTCAACTCCAACTATTATTGGCAATGTTCTGGGAATGGAACCCTGCAATTTTTTTTATTCCCAAATGATTGGTTTCTAAATCACTTTCATTTAACAGTTAAGTAATAAATTTTAACAATAGCCTTATTTGCCTTTCTAGGTAGGCTGGAATGAAAATTAGAGTGATTTTTAAGAGTTTGATTCCCAAGTGAAAAGGGAGGGAAAGGACTTTTTTCTTTTGCAGAAGGAAAAACTGTGGTTTTCAAGGCAGTTTTCATTCTGAGACTGAAACTGTGATGCAAAGTGTTTGATGAAGATTGGGTGTGTATTACAGGGCCTGAGAGAGCAAATCACTCTTCTCTCCTGAATTCAACAGCAACAGAATGAAACACAGCAGGTTTCAGGGCTGTGACCACTCACTACTTCTTACTGCAAGCTCTGGCAGCCTCAGCAAATCTGGGAAGTTGGAAGAGCTTTGTTTTTCCAACTATGTAACCACAGTGGATGTTTAACCAGATTTGTTCTTAGCTTTGTTAGGAAATATCTGCTTCTTTTCTACTTTACATTAGCCATAATCTTGAATCCAGGTCCAGCCAGCCATCATCACATTCCCTCTTACACTCTTTCAAAACTTCATCTCATTAAAAACCCCCTGTAAAATTCATGTATTTGCTGGCTCACCAGAGAAGATGACTTGGAGAAAATTGACTATAAGTAAATGCATTGAAAGAAGCAATTAAAAAGCAGTTCAGCACCATTATGCAACTTCTTCCAAGTACAATTCTTCCTACATAAAGAGCCTATGATGAATGGATTGCAGAAATGTCATCATATTATACTACTGTGTAATAATAACAGGACCTGTGGAAAAGTTCAGGTAATGCTGATATTGCTTTGGAACAAATATAAAGTAGGTAACACACAAGACTCCATTTCATACCATATTTCATGATTCTATGGATTTCTACAAGTTTAAAATGTAAGAATAACAAGCCAAGCCAAACACTCATCAGCCATAGCTGTAGCTAGAAAATTAAGTGGGGACTGCTCATTTTCATTCACATGGCTAATCCTTCTAACTCCCTGCTTTTCAAAAGCAGTGGCCATGTCCAAACTTTGTAACATCAGGGATGGTTCCTGGTCTGTGCTAATCCTTCCACGGTGCAAACATATCTCTGGTATGAATAAATAATAAATGCTTAGAAAGGTAAAATAACAAGAGAAGAAATACTGAGGATATGTCCCCTGCTGAATTCACCCTGGGTATGGCAATCTGGTTTTGTGGTGTAAGGAACAAGATGGATTTGGTATCTGCTTCATGTTTGAGTCCTAAACAGACCTGCAGCTACTGTTAATGCTAAAATTAAATGCTGAGTCTTTAACAACAAGCTTGTTGTCATGATTAAAATATTATTTTCCTATTTACTGACAACTATTGGCTGGGTGTCACTTTTGCCACACTTCCCCCTAGAACCACTGGCCATGATTATGTCTGATGGGATCCCTGTGTTTTCCTTGGCAGTTCTGGTGTCCAGGCTGTCACCATAACCTCTAAAGATTACTTCCCTGTGCTTGTTCAGGAACCCTAATCCAGCTGCACCATTCAATGTTCAATGGGCTCCTGCAAACACTTCCCCCCCCCCCCAGACTATTGCTGCTGTTGCTAGATTTGATTTCTCTTTGAATTCTTTTCTAAATCCAGGCTTTTCCTTCCCAATGACATAGTAGACACAGGGGACAATTAAAGTAAAGTGTGAGATTTATTTACAAACTGGTAAAATCCAAGTGCAGAAAAGGGAATGGAGTCACTGACTCTACTGTCAACCTGTATATAAATAATTCCCAGTAAAATGGAAGGCAACACACGTTACACTTATATGTTTATGTAAAAAATATTAAGCAAGAAATATTTATTAAAGTAGTGTTTTATGTGTCCTCTCTTTGATGTAGGTACCCATTAAAAAGTTAGATTCATGTAAAAATTCTACTTTTGGATACTTACAAGTTGACTCATTTTCCATTTGAACAGAGGGGAAATAGAGAAAAGAGCCTGCTTTTTAATAAAAACTCTGTTGGTTATTGTTTTCAGCTAGGATGGACAACATCTGATTTCCTCAGTCTGAAGTTCTTCAGGTTCAGAAACTCCTTTTTCAGCTGGAAGTGCCTGAACCAGCCAACTATTAACTGAAAACATCTGCAGGAACTCCCTACTTCCTACTACTTGAAACAGTGAAGAAAAGACCACAAAATTTATGGAAACAGAGAGAGAACAAGAAGTGAAAATTTGGTCATGAGGCATGGCAGTCTCTGCTTTCTGCTCCCAGGCTATTTTTTTAAAGATTTCTAAATAAAAATGCATGGAGCTCCTTGAGGCTCACGAGCACAGCTAAGAGAGGCAGCAGCCAGCAGATGTGGCACCTTGTGTAGCAGCCTCTGAATTCTCCTTTGGGAGATTTTTTTGGGGGCCAGTGGCACAGGAACCCTCTGAGTTTGTCTGCTGCTGCTAGGTAAGGACAAGGACAAGGTCAGGGGAACCACAAAGTTCTGTGACCAAGGGAGCTCTCAAAGCTTCTACAGAGAGTAGTCAGCTGTCCCTGGCCTGGAGACTTTGATTCAGCTGCCACTGAATGGGGGGACCAAGCAGCCTCTGAGCTGCTCTTTTCTCCAGGATATACTACATTTTGTGCATTCAGAGGGAGCCCTTCTTGATTGCCACAGGAAGAACCAGGTTGTGAGCCATAAAACACAGTCTGTACAAGCCATAATCACGCAAGAAATCCAAATTATCTCGCACTTTCTTCTAATCAGCTCCTGACTCTTAGAGAACCTTGAACACAGATGGTTATAGGCATACACCTCTCTTTGCACTGCAGCTGTTTGAATTTTAACCTTCCTTTTAGTATCTTCTTGTAACAAATGGGAAGCTCTTGAGCTGCCCTGTTTACTTCTAGGTGACCATCAGGTGCTCAAATACTCTAGTCTGCAGTGAGAAGGAACATCATGAATGTCTACAAAATGACATTGCTGACTTTAGCAGATGTGCATGTTTTGTAGTTGGTCCAGAGATGGCATTTCTCATATTCAGGAGGACTCAGTTCATATCATGAATTAGTGATGCTATTGTACATCTTACAATATTTTACATAATTAAACGTGACGATGCCATTTGATATGGACAATTAAGCTCGTATTTGTGAGCAAAGTGTAATTAACAGTATAGACACTGTGCCATTTTGGAATTTGCTTTCAGTGAGTCTAATTACTTCACATAGCTAAAACACATTTGAAAGTTTATCTTTAATTTAGTTCTATCCTTTGCAATTAAACCTTCTAAGACAGCTAGATTAGAAACAGAATATTAAAGCATGAAGACTGCTAGAATGCATACCCAAAAGCTCCCAATTTTTAGGCTATTTCAATAACAGATACTGCAAAGAAATTATACTCTTTGCAGGAAATGCACTTTATGACTTTACAGAGAAACATTTTTCTTTGGAAATCCTGGGGAAATATACTTCCTAAGTCATATTCTATGTCCCTGACTTCTACTCAGTACTTCTAAATGTTTCTTTGAAATTACTGAAAGATTTATCTCAAAGTGTGCACTTGGTGCACTTGTTTTCCTAAAAAATAAGGGATATCATCTATAGCTGCAGTGATATTTCATGGATGAAAACTTGGGGTATTTTAAAGCTATATTTTGAGTTTTAAATTAAACAGTGCCAGGGGCTGGGCATTGGGTCTTGATTGTCCAATACATTTAGGGGAGACCCCTGATACTTCCTGTTGTGATTCCTGTGCATGCTGAGGAGTTGTTATTTGCTGTACATCATCCATAATAAGCAATTTGGTTGCACTTACTTTTTTTTTTTTTTTTTTTTTTTTTTTTTTTTTTTTTAATAAAATGAGACATTAATAGCATGTCTGTGGTCATACTGGGCCATCAAGGCAATGTCACCAATTAGTTCAGAAGCACAGATGTCAGCTGCCTCTTACAACAGTGGGCTTCCTTACACACTCAGCTGATGCCATAGGTTGAAATGCAAGACTGTGCCAGGAGATGCAGAGCTATTGATTCCGCTTCTCCATGACTTTAATCTCAATATTTCTAAGTTAGAGCAGAGCTGAGAATGACATTAAAAAGAATTAACTATTGTTTTTGTCTTACATAATCTTATTGAAACATACAGGCCGGAGTCTTTCAAATTATGTGAGTTTTAGGCAGAGGCTCATGGAGTCAGAACACTGTCAGTCCACCCACTGCTCCAAAGAATGCTTAGGAGTCTGCTAATCTAATGAATCTAAATGTTGTCAGTTTAAATGTCTACATCTGAGCTGATTTCTAGGCTTCTTTTTAGATAATAGAGAAAAGCAAGTACTTCTAATCTCCTTCCTTCTCACTTAAATTTCCAAAACAGCTTAGATGACTCACAGGCCATTAAGTGCATATTTATGAGAAAACACCAGAAAAATTAACAGAGGGAAACTAGGCTGGAGCTGATTCCTGGATGTCATTTAGAGCACCCCTCTGCTCAAAGCCAAGACTAACTGCAACGTTAGATCTGGTTGCCAGGGGCTCTATATGAACTGTTTTTTGCTGGCCTAGAAAAGGGAGTGATTAGCTCAGACGTGGATGCTCATATTGCACGTGTCCTCATGCAGGCAGAGGAACTCTTTCCCCTCTGGCTGTTTTTGTGTGTGTGTTTGATGAGTGCTCAGATGGCCTAGTCTTCTAGCAGCTGTCAGGAACATCTGGAGCACAATTAAAAGTGGAAGAAAAACTGGGATGCTAAAAAAAGAAAAGCTATATATCAGCCCACCAGAAAAGTGCACAAAGTTGAACTAGTTCCATAACAATTTACCCAAGAAACACCTCTCTCTAGAGAAGTCACGTTCAGAACTTTTCAAAATGCACTTGGCATGACAAGTGCAATGATTTAGGGATGTGATTGAGTCTGAAATTTAAACTAAATTTAAACAGTTTGAGTTTAGTGTCTATATTTACCTACTGACATAGAGGTGTGTATAGGCTCTCCAGGTATCCTAGCTGTGCTGGAGTCAGCAGAGTCAGAGACACTTAGGTACCCAGTGACTGGGGCTGTGGCATGAATACATGTCTTGTGCCACTTAGGATGCCCTAGGATGTCCTATCTATAATTCCAGATGTAGAAGTCTTTCCTGTAGGTCTACCATGATGCTGGGTGTCTTCAAAGGCCACCTAAGGTGTCTTCATATTGAATTGTGTATATTTCCACCCACCTGCCAGGCTTTTTTAGTTGGCATCTGTATAAGTATCATCATTTCTCTGAGAATTGAAAATTGCCCCTGGAAAACACTCCCTCTGGATTATCCACAGTCCTTGGATCCACACAAGTTGCAGGGAAATGCACATAACATAAAGGTTTCCCCCCTGAGACCAACACAGCTAAGCAGGGTGTCATAATAATGGAGCTGAAGTCCTTAGGGACCTTCCACTATTCCCTGGGAATTAAAAAAAAAAAAAGAAGTGAAAGGCTTAATGAAAGCATCTGTGCAAAGAAATATAGCAGATATCAGTTCCATTGACAATTTTCTTAGTGGTTAGTGTGGTGTAGTCCCTGTATTGCTTTGAGTCTTCATTTGCCTTTAAATTAAATTGAGATGACACAATTTCTAAAGTCTTTGAGATTCTTGAATGGCAAGGATGGGTAAGAGCTGAGGAAAAATGTTTAATGCTTAAAATAGGAAATTAGGAAAGATTTTATCTCAAACTGCTTTTGGATCTTTTGAAAGAAGAAATTTCTGAAAAAGAAATGCTGGGTAATTGAAAAGAAATTGTGCTACAAATTTTTCAGAAAAGAAATAGCGAATCATCAGAAAACCAGGAGAGCAAAGGCAGTTATATGACTTCAAGTAAACAAACCACTCAGTTAAATAAAAAAATTCACCTCATTTTTAGCTCAAAATTTTGCTTGTCTGATAAACAAATAATGTCTCTTTTTATTTATAAAAATATTAATAGGCTATGATTGCAGAAATTACATTTCCGTGCTAACTTCTCACTATATTTATGAATGTGCAAAACTCTGCTGGATTTTTTACAAATCTGGATCAGCAAGAACTGATTAGAAAGAATATAAGAAACAAGATGAACAAGCAAAATGTTTCCATTAGGTCCTCCACCATGCTCAAATATCTAAAGTACCTGGTCAGTTTTGAAGACTCTGTTCTTCTCCATGAAATTCAGAAGTAATTCTACTGATACTAATGGAATGAGATGATACACCATTCTCTCCAGATGAGGTATGGGACCAGATCTTTATACACAAACATTTGTTTCCCATTTTCTTCAGTCCCATAACTTCATTTGCCAAATGTAGTAAGATTCCCATAGAAAAGAGGTTGGTGCACCAGCTGGATAAAAGCAGACAGTGGATTTAAAACTGGCTGAATGGTCATGCTCAGAGGGTGGTGATCAGTGGAACAAAGTCTTGTTGGAGTCCAATAACTAGATTTTTCCCTATTTTCAGCACATAATTTAAAGCATATAAAGAATGCTACTGAAATCTGTCAAAATTCCTTTAGTGTTTAAAATTATACATGTTTAAGTGTTTTGGATGAAAAAGCAATTTCAGATTAATGGGAAAATAAAGCTCAGCTGTGCAGTGACACTTGGACAGGATATAGAAAATATGCCTAATGAATTTATTGTGGAACAGAATATACTGCAATATCTGAATAAGGAAAGAAGATTTCATGTCTGCCACAGAATCTGAGGCTGCTTATGAAATTCTAAAATAGAGTGCATTTGAAATGCAGTAATTTTCTTTTTTTAATTGAATACCAGGAAGGAAGTGAGCTTTTGCCAGCTATTGGCATGCTTCTTCAGCAATCTATCATAGCTTTGCAACTTTATTTTCTTGTACAGCACAACATATAAAAAGAAAGCAGATACATTTATTTACCTCGAGACTTGTCTGAACTGCCCACACACCAACACTGGGAAGCAGGAGAGCAAAGTCACCAGTCAGATTTTGTTCTCCTGTGTGTCCTGTCACATGTCTGGCAGACCTGTGGGATGCCTTGGATTCCCACAGGTGTCTGGGATCGTGCTAGGCAGTTCTGCTTAAGCAACAGAGTTGAGATCTGTGCAGGTGACAGAAGCTGCTTAGAAACTTCCAGTGCCAGTAGTCACCTGGATGTAGACACCTCCATAGAAGGGTCAGTCTTGATGTCAGAATCATAGACTGGTTAGTGCTGGAAGATCATCTAGATCATCTTAAGGATCATCTTGTTCCAAGTCCCCTGCCATGGGCAGGAATTTCCACCAGACCAGGCTCCTCAGAGCCCTATCCAGCCTGGCCTTGAACATCTCCAGGGGTGGTGAGTACAAAACCTCTCTGTTCCAGGGCCTC
Source organism: Cettia cetti (assembly GCA_013401135.1). Classification (NCBI taxonomy): domain Eukaryota; kingdom Metazoa; phylum Chordata; class Aves; order Passeriformes; family Sylviidae; genus Cettia; species Cettia cetti. The sequence goes on along the minus strand of VZUI01048023.1, from coordinate 90,723 downwards.
GCTACTCTTCTAGTAAAGAATGTCCACCTGAGCCACTCTATGCTTTTTCCTTCATCTGCAAGTTCTTCAAAATGAGGACCTGCCTTTCCAGTGAAAGCAGGAGTGCTTGGACTTGCATTATTTCCACAAATTCTCAAGAACCCCTTCATCCCTGTACTCAAGTCCTAATGTTAGCTAATCCATTTTTAGGATTTCAAGCAGGGATATTTCTAAAGCAGTGGTTTGTTTTGGAACTCCTGTGATATTCAGGAGCAGAGAGTTGCTGCTAGTCTCTAGAAATTTCCAGCTACCTAAAGTTATGCAGTTTTTCCAGCTGCTCATCCTTCCTGGGGACTAGAAACTGGGAAGTTACGTGACAGTGCTTCTTTGGAACTTTTCAGATTATTTGGTTAATGTTTCATTCCTTATTTTCAGGTACTTGTACCAATCACTCTCCTGTTATCATGCTTTTTTTTATCCTGCTTCTTATAATACCTTTTTTCAGTTGCTCAGTTGAAGCAAAATGAAACTTTCTATGCAAATTCCTTCTTTAGAACTATGGCATTTCATTCTGTAAATGGAACTAGGTCATGGAGCTTGTCAATATTTTAAGCATGTTGAAACACAAAGGGATTAAACTATTAAATACATGCCTGACAAACAAGAAGACAATGAATTATAATGAACTTACACTAAAATATATTTTACTCAAAAACACATTTCTTAACCTACAAAATGCTTATAGCTTTCAAGAAAAAATCGTTTTGGTTTTGGTGTGTTTTTTTTTTTTTTTTAATTTTTTCTGAAAGGTGTCCTGGTGAATTGAAACAGTATACCTTTACTTGAAAGTAAAATATTATTCAGCCTGAAGAAGAGAAGGATCTGGGGAGACCTAAAGCCTTAAAGGGGCTACAAGAAGTCTGGTAAGAGTGTTTTACAGAGGGAAAGAAGTTATAAGATAAGGCTTTAATTTGGCAGAAAGCAGGTTCAGATTAGATCATAGGAAGAAATTCTTCATTTTGAGGGTGGGGAAGCGCTGGCACAAGTTACCCAGAGAAGCTGCAGCTACCCTATCCCTGGAAGTGCTCAAGGCCGGGTTGGACAGGGCTTGGAGCCACCTGGGAGAGTGGAAGGTGTCCCTGCCCATGACATGGTCTTTAGGATCCCTTCCAATGCATCCCTTCTATGATTCCTTTCCTTCATATGCACATGTGCCAGCTGTTATTGCACCTGTGGTGTTTAGCCTGTTATTAAATGTGGATGAAACCATGATTGATCCCTCCTGTTTCCATGTTATCTAAAATATTACGGTTAGGATCACCCTCAATATTTTAGATATTAAGCATCTAGTCTATACAAGGCATATTAGCTTTAATAAAACTCTTAGAGATGGGTGTCTCCCATGTCACCAGGAGGTGAGATATCCCACATTCAGCTAGACAGCCAATACCCTTGTCCAAACACATCTCATAGGTTACCTGCTTTGCTTCATCATTTATTAGCACAAGTAACACTTTTCACTCTCTAGAAATTCAGTCCTAACTTATATGTATTAACATTGCTACTGTTCAAAGGCATATGCTACAATACCATCTGATTGGATTCATTAATGATTAAAAATAACTTCTTCCTGCATGGTAATGATAAAATCTCAGGATTTATGGGAGCTGTCATGCTGGCCAGCACAGGACAGGCTGGCAAACCCCAAAGTGATTTCTTGATTTCTGTAGATATAGAAGAAAAACCTCCCTCAGACTTAGACTTGTGTTTCTATTATTTTCAGACACTGAGATGAAAAGAAATTATTTGTGCAGGCAGTGTTGACTTTGAGGAATTTGAGGCAAATTCAAGAGGAGGTGTTAAGAATTAAATGTGCAGTGATCAGAGGCAACAAGATTGATTTACGATTTAGGCAGGAGGCAAAAGCCTTTAAATGAAAGGGTCAGGAATTCTGTTTTTATGAATAGCAAGGCATCAAGCCAAGCAAGATAGAAGCATTTCTCTGCATTTCTTCAGATGACTCTGCAGAATTGCTAATCCAGTAAATACACAGACCAATACACTGACCTTCCAGGTCCTTATCCGCTGATCTAAGAAGGCAAATGTCTGTCCTTGTGTTTCTGCAACAGAATGAAAATGTGCCAGGTTCATATCAAATGTATGAAATGTGTGCTTCTAAGACTCACATTAGGATATTAAGATAGTAAGCGCAGACCAGACAGCTCCCAAATAAGCAGCTATTTTGTTCTTTTTTCTTTCTATTACATCTAAAAATAACAATTCAATGCAATTTTGTGTCCGTGGCAGGCTCCAACACGATGTAAGGTGATAGTAGTATTTATTTTCATTTAAGTTAGATTTTGGGTTCTGAGTTAGAAGTGAGCTAAATATTGTTGAGCAGAGCTGAACTGGGAATACAAAGACAGTAATCCATTGTTAATCCCAAGGTTTTATGCACTAAATGCTGTGATAGCAAAGTTTCCTTCACCGTATTTTGCCTGCAACGCTTAAACGTGCATTGAAGCACTTTTATTGTTTAAGATGCTACATATACCTGTCAGCTGACAAAGATAGCAAGAATATTGTTTTCTCCTAAATAAACCAATCTTTTGTGGTGTCATAGAAAGGAACCATATTGTTGTTATTTCAAATCATATTATCCAGTTCCTATCTCAAATAACACCTACCCAAGATTAATTTCTATGTATTAAGGTTTCACTAAGGGCTTAGCTAGAGAAGAGGAATGTGCAGGATTTGCAGAGAAAACACTCCCTCAGACACAGGCACGTGAGTCCATTTTTAGAAACTCAGGAAGATGCCTTTGAAGCACCCAGAGGGGAATTTCATCTGCCTAATTTGGAAGTTTAACTTAGGCAGATGACTGTATGAAGTTTATTCATTTGCTGTGTTATTTCTCAATGAGTTGTATTTCTCTTTGAAGTTCAGAGAGTTTCATGCTCTCTTTACTGCACCACACCATTCACAGCCTGTCTCTGCTCATGGCTTCCAGCACTTTTTAAATTCTGAGAATAAGGACAAAATATTAAGAATCATAGAATCACTTAGGTTGGAAAGAACTCTAAAATCATCAAACCTAACCATTACCCAGTACTGCCAAAACCACCCCTAAAGTGTCCTTAAGCACCACATCTACATGTTTTTTGAACACTTCCAGAGACAGTGATTCCACCACTTCCCTGGACAGATTTCTTGACAGATTCCACTGATGTCAAATAACTTGGAACATGTGTAACAGACTTGGAAAATGAAAGAGAAAATTAGTATATCCTAAGTATTTTTGCTCATGTTTAAACATAGCTTGATTTATTTATCAAGTCAACCTATAGTAGAATTTTCAATTTGATCAATGATAATATTAACACATAAATACTGTTTTAAATCTCAGTCATATAATAAATAAGTTTTCTGAAACTCACACCTCTTTAGAGAAGATATATTAACATCTTAAAATTCATTCAGTGAGGGGAGATGAAAGGTTTTCATTGCTCATGCAGGTGTTATTTTTAATTTAACTTGTCTCTCACCTTTCCTCAGAAATCTCACCTGCCTCTGCTGATCTGTTACAGCAAAGCTGTCAGCAAATGCCAATCAAATGCCAAATGGAAATACTGTACACTGTGAAAAAACTAAACTGAAATGAGTGGGTGTAGAAGCCTGGGCAACCAGGAGTTTAAGCATTGCAATGTCTCAAAACCCAATGATTATTGTGGAAAAGGGCAAGTTAGAACAGGATCTGGCTGGAGAAGGGGCCATGCAGAGGTAGGGCAGTGTTTCTCCTGGAATCAACTTCCCTGTTTTGGTCCATGGAGTCTGCACTGCACAGAGCAGTGAAAGCACAGGAATGGGGCCGAGGAGTGGGCAACACCAGCAGAGTGGGACTGGGACAACCAAGACCCTGGAAGTGCTCCAACCCATTTCCAGAAGGATCTAGGGGAATGGACTGTGCATGATAACTTGTTTGCATGGGAAGTGAAAAAACTGCCCAGAGCAGGGAAAACTTGTCAACAAAAGGAATGACCCTCAGCATTCAGGTGCTGCTCTAGGCCCTGAGCACCCCAGGACTGGGGTTTTACTTTCTTCTCCTGTCTGATCTCTCTCTCACTATTCCTTGTTTCTTTTTTTATTCTTTTACTTATCTTCCTATTAAAAGATAAGGGCAGAACAATATCAATTTCTTTGCAAAGCGTGTATCTTGCTAATAAAACCTGTAAGGTCGCTTGGATCCCTCTGGCTTTTGCTGTTCTATTTTGACCACATGCATCTACAAATCTTGGGTTTTGCCTTTTGCTTAGGAATGGGACATGACAGTGGGGGATTCCAATCCCTCACTCAGGACAACCTTCATTTTTTTTTTCAGCTTTGCTCCAGAGAGACTGGGATCATAATGTGCCTCCTGGCCCGTTTTTTGGTTGCACATCACAAGGTGAATGTCCAGGTCATTAACTGAACCATCTTAGAAGCAATTCCACAGCCACATTTCAAAGCATTTCTTCTTATGTGCAAACAATCCTTTTGAAAACAAAACAAAAAAATGAATCCATCTAATGGTTTAAAAGATTAAAATATATATTCTGACAAAAGCATAAGTTTGATTTGTCATTATTTTCTGTAAACGAGGTTTTTTTTTCTGTGAATCAGATCTGTGATTGACATTGTGATATTTGGGTTTGCTAGCAATAAAAAAGATCCCAATAAAAATGCAAGGACTGAATGGAAGTTTTTATGAGGAAAAATCAATACATTGAAAAAAGTTAAATTATATGAGGCCTGATGAGAACATTTTGTTTGATTTGTGACAAAAGTTTTATTTGTCCTTAGTATGACTTTGGATTTTATTGGTTTGGAGACATCTGAAAGAAATTTCGGGTAAATATAAAATAGAACTCTTCCATATTAGAAAAAAACCTTAAATGTTTGACTTTCTTAAAGAGGTGCTTGGCTTTGTCAAAGAATATGCTTTCATCCCAAGACATTCAGAGAAGTCATGTCCTTCTGACCAGCCTTCAGGCAGCCTTCAGGGTGGTGGCCAGGTAAATACTGATCTTTCTTCCCAAGGAAATCCAGATGTCTTTTCCTTCCAAAGCATTTAATTTGCTGCTCTGCAGATATCACCCTGGTGTCTTTGATCAGGCACTGAAGCAGGAGATGGGGAACAGCCTGCATCTGGAGGGAGCAGGTTACACTTGTACCTGCAAGCAGGAATTGAACCTGTAACATCTACTGGATGTTTACAGTTCAATGAGGGGCCCATTAGTGCAATACTTCCACTCATATTCATTTTCCTTTTTCACTACTACTTACCTTTTATTACTTATCTTATTTATTACCTTTATCAGGCAAAAGTGTCCCACAGGAAATCTTTCAGAAAATACAATTTCTGTTATGGGAGAATTTATAGCCCACTAACATTTTAAAAATTGTCAACTAAGAGAACCACACAGGCCTTGGTTAATATATATTTTTAATGTCCTTAATGAATCTGTATACAGCAATTTCAAACAAGGGAGTTAATTAAAACATATGGTTTTTATGCACAATAAATCTTGGAATTAATAAAGCACAAGCAGACAGGTGAAATCAATGGGAAGAAATATATGCAATGTGCCTCATGTTAAACACCATTTCTGGCAGAAGTCTGTGTCAAATTCACCTTACAATAATCTTTCTGTGTTATTCTATCTCTTAGAAATTCTTTGTTCCAAAATCCTACAGCAATACTGAAAATGAGAACTCTCTGCTAATATGAAATCAATGTGTTGCTTAATGGCTCATATGAACATCTCCATCAGGAGGTAGTGGGCCTTCCCATAATTATTATAGATATTTTGTACACCAAGTATTATATGTGCCCCCATTAGCCCAGAAATATTCTCTGCTTCCAAAAGTAGGACTGCAGATGTGAGATACAATACTCTGCATAAAACCTACCAGCCCACATCCAGCTGAATAACAAAGATCAAAAGTCGTTTGCATTCAGACAAGCTTTGAGTTGCTGTTTTACTGAGGAGGAAAGACTTGTGTAACTTTTATTTATTTCAGGCTGAGTCCTTTGATCCGACATCTCCCTCAAACCTGCTCCAATGCCTGCTGTAATATGAAAGTTGAGAATACTTTTTTCTAGAAGTAAGGTGTTTTCTATGCCTTTTGAACTGTCCACCCAAGTGCTGATGTCAACACTGAATTGCAGGGAGGAGAATCATATTAGACTTTTCTTGAGGCACAGAGAATTGACATAAATATGAGTTATCTGTTAATATTCTTGTTTTTGGTGCCTGGCCTGATGACTGCGACTCCTAACTCCAGTGCTGCCCAATATATTCAATCAAAAAAGAGCTATGTCTTACCCTTTTGGGTAAACTGTTGCCAATAATTTCTTTGAGTCAGTTGATTCATTTTTATTACTGTTTTTGTTTTCTTTGTGCTGATATGTCTGAAGCTTTTCCTTGACCCTGGAAAAACTATTTGAAATGAATGTATTTAATTTTTTTTTGTAGTGAAAATCATACTGTGACTTCAATTTCAAAATGAATTGATAACAGTTAAGAGTGTCTCTGTGAGAATTTCTCTTCATGACTATTTGTAAAAAGTGTAAAAATTTCTTAAATTTCTTTAACAGAATGAACTAATAATTTTATTTCAAAAATCCATCATCATTACAATACTTGCATCCTTTCTTTCTTTTCTGCTGTAGAATGAGATGAAGAGTTTTAAATTTTATTATAGCACAGCCACTGCTTTAGGTGTATATAACTGTTTTTAAAAGATTTCACAATTTTCCATTGCAAGTGCTTAAATACAAGATCACAAAATGAAAGTGCTTCTTCAAAGATATTTTGTTAATTTTCCCAAGCCTAACACTCAGTGTAGAGACTGAGTTTGTTTTAAATCATTTTTTTTGTATTAGAAGCATGGCTGTACATCCTAACAATTATCTTATTTCTTCCTTCTGTTTTTTTTTTTTTTTGTTTTGTTTTGTTTTGTTGGGGTTTTTTTGTGTTTTTGTTTGTTTTTTTTTTTTGTGCTACTGTTAACTGAGAGCTGCCTGCTGAGACCCCAACCCTACATTTCTAGATGCTTAGAGTAAAGCAGCCATCTTTCTAGGTGCTTAGAGTAAAGCAACCATCTTTCTAGGTGCTTAGAGTAAAGCAACCATCACCCAGAAAATCTAATCTAAATTACACAGGCAAACAAAGCATGGGAAGAAATCAGCTGGATCCTCATTTTGTTGCTCAGGCACTGAGGTGCATTGGAGATCAGTGGCAAAGTTCATATTGGAGTTTAAGGAAGATGAATTCTTCCCTCTCATAGCTGCAAGGCTCCCAGGGCTTACACTGAAGGACAGATAAGCCCTGGATAAGCAGGTAGGAGCTGTGACCCTCTAGGTTCTGTACCAAGGTGATTCCTCTGCTTCCCTCTCCTATTACGAAAGTCTGAAACATGGCAGTGAGAAAAAACCCAGAATTCTCTGTGGTAATTATTTGCATAATGACATAGATTATATATTTCCCTTGCATTAGAGTATATTATGACAGATTTACTACAATTTTCAATTACATTCACATGCTACAAGGTTCCTATAACATTTTAGTATTATATAATGATCTCTGGAGTGCTCAGAAAGCATCATTGCTTTCCTGTCTCTCCCACCAAGACCCTTTGATCATTCCAAGGAAACATTCTCATGGACTGACATTTCCCACTGTCAAAATATATTTCCAAAGCAAAGCTGGGTGACTGCTGCAAGCAACTGCACTCTATAAAGAGTTGCTGGGAAGTTAAGAACTAGAGTTTTGCATTTCTGGAGGGTTTACTTTCTGAGTACAGATGGGACATGGCTCTACCAAGTAGAAATGATTGGCATTTTCAATACACATCTCTGAGATGAGGTCAGGTGCAGCTGCCAGCACTAAAACCATGTCAACTTCTTTCAGTGGTAGGAAAGGACACTACCTGCTTGATTGGGCCAGATAAGGTGCTGAGGAGTAACACTCCTACGACTGAGAAAGCTGTGAACCCTCTAGGAGCAAGGATGGTGGCAGCTTTTACTTCCCATTGCTGAGCTCAGGCAGCAGCGCACAGTCACCTGTGCTTGCAGTGGAGAAGTCCCTAGCACAGCTTTGGATGAAATATCTCAGGGAAGATAATTTGCTCTTGTTCTCAGCAGGCTGAAATAAACTGATTCGAGCTCTGCATGGCTAAATCTTGTTTTGTGTTTTGAGTATTTCTAATTTATTTTGCAACCTTTCCTGTGGACTTGCCTCAAGTTGCATGATTTGATTTGCTTGCGCTATGCCAGCAGGCATGTGAACTCATGTGGCATTACAAATGGGATAGATGGATATTTCTGCATAGAGCTTAGAGCTTTGGAGGTATCTGAGTTTCCTGCTTTTTAACCCCTTTTGGTGCACATGTGTGAGATTTTCTGAGCAGGAGGGAAGGGAGGCAGCTGATCACCTGGCACACATGCTGCCTTTCCCCTTGCTATGGGAACTTAGTACTGCTAAGAGAAAAGGGCAGTACTATGGAAATGAAGGGTTTTACTCCTGACCTTCAAATTAGTGATGGAGCCTCCTTTTCCTTGAGGCCTCAATATTCTCATGATCCTGCAAGAAAATAATAACCTGTTTATGGGCTGGGAATTAAGTTGCAGGCCCAGCAGTGCTGACTGCGTAGACAATAAATTTGGAGGCAGTGCTAGAGAGCATCCTCTGCAGCTTTCTGGACTAAGAGCAGCCCTCTTGAAAAAGGCTTTCTCAGGCATGTTCAAACAGGCACACTGGTCCACAAGATGCTTCTGAGATATCCACACCTGCTGAAAAGTGTGGAAGATGAAGCGAGACTGGATGTGGAGTCTCTTTTGCTAATTCTTGCTTTGGAAACCTGGTCCTGGCAGTGGGAAAGACATTTCTGTTGTTGCAGATGGTAATTGAGTGTCTACTAGAAAGTCCAGAGGAGAAACAGGGAGATGATTAAAGGGCTGGAGCAGCTGTCCTGTGAGGAAAAGCTGAGAGAGTTGGGGTTGTTCAGCTCAGAGAAGGCTCCAGGAAGACTTTCTAGTAGAGTTCCAGTGAAGGGAGCATATAAAAAGAGAGCAGGAAAGGAACTGTTTACCAGGGCATGGAATGATAGGAGAAGAGGGAATGGCTTTAAACTGAGAGAGGGTAGATTTCAATTAGATATTAGGATGAAATTCTTCACTGTGAGGGTGGTAAGGCACAGGTTTCCCAGAGAAGCTGTGGATGGCCCGTTCCTGAAAGTGTCCAAGGCCAGGGTGGATGGTACTTCGAGCGACCTGGGATAGTGGAAGGTGTCCCTGCCCTTAGCAGGAGAGTTGGAAGGTGATGATCATTAAGGTCCCTTCCAGACCAATCCATTCTATGATTCCAGGAAAATTATGCAAATGAGTTCAATAATTACATCTAGAAGGCAGCATAATGTCATGCTTCTCTTATTAAGTCCTGTACTTCTTATTAATTTATCCCTTTGGGATTTTAGTCTTAGGAATAGTATTCTAACCCTTACTAAAATTGATGGGCTTTTAGTGTTTTGTCTGGGGATCCTATTTCTCCTTTCTATCTTGTTGTGAACCCCTGTTTCCTATATAATGCATGTGGGGATATAATGCAATGTGCTCTTGAGGTTATTGCTCCAGCATAACTTGTTCCTGACATTTGGAATGAATTAGAAAAGCAGCTGAACCAGCTTTTGAAAGAAAGGCAGTAGTTCACTTTTGTCACAGGTTTTGCTGACCCAGTGATATCGTGGATGTATCACAGACTTCCAAAGAAGAAGTGCAGAAGGTTACTCCATAAATTAGGCATAAAAAATGCGAAGAGGATTTTTTTCCTGCCTGCTTCAGAAATGAAGAGCAGCTGACTGCCTCTTACCTTGTCAGCAAGCTCCTCGTAGATGCTTTTTTTGGCTGGGATTTTCAGTCCCGTGAAACATTCAGCCACTCAGCTCCTGGGCAGACTGTGCAAAAATTCCTTGTACTTGCCTCCAAAGTATGGGAGAAACATGAACAAATAATGCAATATGGAATGAAAGAGGCTTCCTGGAGCTTTTTCCTTGATTGACAAGTGTGATCTCACACAGGTTGGATGTGTCATCTCCAGTAGACCTGCTCTCCAGATCTGCTTTCATCTCAGGCTCAGGGGGTCTCAGGTATGTTCAAAGCCAGCTTTAAAGCTGTGTGGCTTTAAAGCCGTGAGTGACCTCGGAGCCCTCCCCCATGACTGGGATAAAAGCTGGAAAGGAAGTTGGATTTGTAGAATATCACAGAATCATAGAATACACTGAGTTGGAAAAGGCCCCTCAAGATCAATAAAACCCTCCTGGCCTCACACAGGACACCCAGAGAACCCCGCCATGTGACTGAGAACCTTGTTCAAACACTCGTTGGACTCTAACAGGCTCTGTGCTGTGACCACTTCCCTCAGGAGCCTCTTCCACTACCCGAACACCCTCAGGGGAAAAAACATTTTCTTCATATCCAGCCTAAACTCCCCTGACTCAGCTCCAGCCATTGCCTTCAGTTCTGTCACTGGTCACCAGAGAGAAGAGATCAGTGCTTGCCTTCTAAGGATGTTGAAGACCACAATGAGGTCTCCCCTCAGTCTTCTTTGGGCTGAACAAATCAGGTGTCCACACCCAGTCATTTCTTGAATAGTCCTAGGGATGGTGATTACACCACCTCCATGGGCAGTGTGTTCCAAACTTAACCACTCTTTTTGTGAGAAAATTCTTCTGATGTCCCACCTGAACCTTCCCTGGCACAGCTTGAGGCCATGTACCCTTGTCCTGTAATTTGTTACCTAGGAAAACTGCCCAATCCCCACCTGGCCCCACCCTCCTTTCAGGGAGTAAATAGTGATAATGTCTCCCCTGAGTCTCCTTTTCTCCAGGTTAAACAAATCCCAGCTCCCTCAGCTGGGGCACACCTGGCCCATGTTCATCTGCTGTCACCAGCACCCCCAGGTCCTTCTCCACTTTCCTCCTGCTCCTGCCGCATCCTGTAGCACTGCAGGGGTTGTTGTGACCCAAGGGCAGGACTCAGCACTTTGCCTTATTGAATCTCACCATTAACCTCAGCTCACCCAACCAGCCTGTCCAGAGCTGAAATGCATTCTCTTAGCTGAGACCAAAGGGGATCCTTCAGGCACTGAAAACCTGGATTTAAAAATGTATTTTGGTATATTTAGATGTCAGCTGGAGGTCTTGAAAGGCTTAGAGCACATTCTTCACAAGTTTTGCAGGTGGAATTTTTTTGCATAATTATAGATAGCTCTGTCTGACCAAATGCCTGTCAATGGCAACAGGAGAGAAATTGGTGACTTTAGAGAAAGTTTTATCTGATTGCAAAGTAGAGGAGGTGAGAAACAGCTCATATGTTTCATTTGGTAGTGATGCCCACGTCTCTTTACTGACTTTGAAGAGTGCTTTCATGACTAGGTGATGTTTAGAGAACTGTAATGTAGGTTTCTAAAGTTGTGGATCCCACATTAAATAGTGAAAAAACTTCAGAAATCAGGCACTTGGTGAACTGAGGCTGCCCTTGGACTTTTTCTGAAGCAGGTCAATGAAAAAGGGAATGGGTAAATAAGCCTGGCTGGGTGAATGAATAAAGGAACGTGACTACCAGAGGACATTGTTTGCTGCTACAGTTCCTATCCAGAGACATTCTCAATATACTTTCTGTGCTTTAGTGCAAGTCCCACCTGCAGCTGGTGTTTACCAGGACTCCCAGCTCAGCTGGGGCATGGAGAGGTGCAGCAGCTGCATTTCCATAACAGCCAGGACAGGATTATACCCAAACCCTCCTAAGAGCACCCTGGGTGACTCCTGAAGAGGCCACATAGAAATGTATGTTAAAGACAGGGATGAACTTCAGAAAGAGGAATTAAGATCAGAGCCCCTCAGCTCCTTCTGCCATAGTTATCTGTATGAAAAGTGGTAATAGTTTCATTGTTGATAGCCTTTAATATTTTGTGCATGCAGATCATAAATTCTTAGGAATGGGTTTTATCTCTTGTCTGTACAATAAGGGCTTAATCCCAGCAGGACCCTGTGGATTTCAAACTAACTCAAATAGTGTGGTATGTGATTTACCTACTCATAAGGAAGCAACTCATTTGACTCTATTCTAGAATTTAAAAAGACCATGTACCCAATACTCTGCCCACCACAATAATGACAATAGCAATTCCCAAATGTACCATATAAAATGGTAAGATTTTTGAGAGTGCCTGGTGCTTTTTTGGACTCAGTTCTCACAGATGTCCTGACAATAATTCAACTCCACTCTTCCCCCAACCCTGCCAAACCCTAACAAACTTCACTGTGTTGGAGCTGCAAACAATTTCCTAGATATAGAGCGCTTAAATAAATATTCTAGACAGTATGCTTTTTATTAACTTAAAAAAGAGAGAGAATTTCAGTACTCCTAGCTCTCCACCAAGAAGCATGTATCTTTTAAAATGGTAGAATATGTAATGTTAATTTAGAAGACATGGGGCCTCTGCTTTGGGATTTCAGGATATACAGAAGGTGCAAAACAAGTTATTAAAAATCAAAAAGTTAAACATAATCTTAAAGGGGGACATAAACAAATGCAGATAGAAAAGTCAATGTTAGAATGAAGAAATAGTTTCTTCAAATCAGACTAAAACTGCCTTAATGAAGTGGCAGAAGGAGCACTTCACAAGGAACCAATTCAGCCTTGGTCACCAAGAGGTGAGTGAGAGGAGCTCAGTGTCCAGGATGTGCTCAGTTCCCAGTGGAAGCTGGCTGCAGCTCGTCCTTGGTGCTCCCACCATCTCGGGCTTTACCTGCAGATCCATGGGGGGACCCTGTCCCCTGGGAGATGCTTCTCACCTCCTCTGGCTGGGAGGCTGGGAAGTGATGGGGACCAGCCCTGGTCTGGTCCAAAGCCTGGCCTAAAGCCTTGCCTGGGCTGTCAGCATATGTGAGGCTGCACAGGATTTACTGCCAGAGCTGTGCTTTCTGCTGGATGGTGCCTGGCTTGGTGGGCCTCTGGGGGACTTCACAAGCTGGGATTTATAGCTCCATGCCTGCTGGGAGGCACAAATGGGGCATAAACTGATTGCACATGAATATTGGAGGTCTTCCCTAACCCAGACTACATGGGCTGCTTTCATTGTATCAGGAAGGAAATCCTGCAGATGTATCTGGAGCGAGGTGAGGCCTGGCTCCATCCCTCAGACAACAGGCTGTAGCCAGGCTGAGGGGCAGAAGTGCTCAGTCCTGAGGGGGTTGATGCAATTCTGGGTACAAATTCAGTACATTACTCTAAATGAATGCAGAAATATTAAAGTAATTGTATTTGGATGCAGAGAGCAAAGCAGGGCTGGATGTGTTTTCCAAGGGTGAATGTTCGTGCCGTTGACTTTCAGTTTCACTTCCGTTGCAGACCTGGTTTTTGGTAATAAAACAGTCATAAATCATCTCCTTTTAGCAAAGGAGATGCCACTGGACTTTCTCAGCTCACAGCTTCTCTTCAGAGTATCTGAAATTTTTGTTTGGATTTAAGAAAAATGTACCAGAGCTTAGCACAGCAACAACAAAGCTTGAATCTTAGGGATCTGGAAGGCACCCTTAGGAGGGAGTTGGACTCATGAAGGGTTTGGGGGCTGAAATACATTTGCAAAATTTGTTGAGAATTGAGTTGATCAGTTGGAGGTGTTTTGGTCTTGTGTAAGCAGCTACCACATTATCTTAACCATAAATCTTGCCCTCTCAATTTTGTAAACACTCTGCATGCAGCAGGACTTGCTTAATTTTCTCATTCGATTACCTGTCTCTATTTAATAGGAACCATGGAATTCTACAAACTAATTCAAATACATTATAAAACTAATTAGCTGGAACTACTGTGCTTGGAAGAAAATATAGGTTGCCATATGCATAGGGCATCAAATATGCACTTTGGTTTCTATTATGGTGATGGCTTTGTATCAGCAGCAGTCACAGATTGGCAGACAAATGAGAAAAGATTTCAAATGCAGCTTTAATTGATGAAATAGTTAATCTGGAAATTAGGATCCTGCCTCTGTGCAATTGTCAGTCACACACAGTGAGTTTCCAGCTTTTGAAGTGCATTTTGCAGATTTTCTGCTGTGCATAATTTAATACGGTTTTCTACACACCTGCCTTCCAGCCTTGTCCTCCCCACAAGGACTGACAAATTCTGAATCAAAGTGAGAGAGAAAAAAACTCTCTTTCTAAAATGGGCTGAATTACCATCTGTATCAGAAAGGGTTGCTCCTTAATTGTCTCCCAGGATACAAATGGGCCAGCTTGCTGTCTGCTTATACCAGTTTTATCATCCTGGTTCAAACCACTGAAGAAAAAATGGGACGTGTTCTCAGCTGCTGTAAATCCATAGAATTCTAGTGACTTTAGTAAACCTGTTCAGGTTTACACTAATTGCCCTGCAAATGATTTAAGGCCAGAAAAGTTTATTGTGTTCATGTTATCATTATGACAACACAGGCCATAGAATTTCATCCAGGCATTCCTGTGCTGAATCCCATAGGTTATGGGTGAAATGCATAGGTTATGCATAGGTTATGGGTGAAATAGAGAATAGATTTTAAGTAAAACAAGCAAGATTGGAAGATTATCAAGAGTAAATTACTATAAACCCAAGATATGCTGTTGTTGCTGTGAGCTGTGATTCCAGAATTGAACCCAACTTAAGAGCTCTAACAAGGAGAAAGCTCATCATATATCCCTGTTAATCACTCCTGATTCCCCCAACTATAAAAAGTCCACCTTCTGTTTGCATTTTGAAATTCCCCAAGGCTGAGATACACCTATTGGATTTGATTAGCCCTTCATCAGTGATATTGGAAAACTCTCTACCTATCAGATATCTTTTCCTTGCACAGAGAATTTTAGTTCCTGAAAAAGATATTCCCTTTCTTTTCCCCTAATTATTAGGATTCAGTGAGCTCCTAAAGTCACAGAGAGCAACTCCTGGCTTGAACCATCAGGAAGTACAATTCCAAGGAAGATGAACTTGAGGAGATGTTTAGAAGCCAATGTGACTGTGGGCAGCTCCCCACTCACTGGTGCTGGAGATGATTATGCTCTGGGATAACAGCTGCTGGTGGAGATGGAGATATGGAGCAATTTGTCTTTTCTCTAGGGTTTCAAGAGAAAATTAGCAACCCAGAAGGATGCTGGCCTGGCTGCTGTGCATGCAGGCATTGCAACTCACACCACAGCTTGGTGGAGACTTTGCTGTTTCAGGCTCTGGTGAGAGCCTAAATTTTTGCTAAAATTACTACCATCAGCTCAAGGGGTGGTGGATGCTTGGGGAGATTCAGTGTGTCAGGTTCCCTTGTAGAAGCGTTATGGAAAAGAGGGATATTGTGTATGTTTCAAACACGGACAGAGGGATAGCTGTGGATCCAACCAAGGATCATTGGTGATAACATACTGTGAGAAAGAACAGGATGTGGCTGGAGAAGGGGCCATTAAGAGATAAGGCAACATTATTTTCTGGGACAACTGTACTTGTTCTGACTCCTGGAGATAAGCACAATACAGCACAGGGTAAGAGCAGGATGAGCTTGAGAAATATGCATGGACTGTATGGGAGAGCAAGACCAACAAAGACCCCCAAAGCTGCCTGTTCCATTTCCAGAAAAGTCTAGAAGAATGGATGGCACATGGCAACAAATTTGCACCGAAAGCTGCCAGCAGACCCTCAGCTTACAGAAGCTGTCACTGACTCGGTCATTGGAGCTTCACATTGACTTCAATGGAAATATACCGACCTTCACTGTGGGTTATGGCTGTGTTCCTCCACATCCTCTGTCTCCCAAGTATTGCCACTTCACTTCTGCTTTGTGTAGCTGTCAGAACCAGGATGAGGGTGCAAGGCAGTGGAGAGCCAAGTTATTTATTTGCTTGTTTAAGTGTCTTAAGTTTTTTGGGTTTTTTTGCATGGTCAAATTACAAAACAAGTGGTATCTCACCAAATAAATACACTCCAACCCTTGTGCCAACTGATCTGAGAGGCAGATCAGCCACTGGTGTAAACAATGTGTGGAGTGAGAGGAAGCCTGACCAGGGAGGGATTGATTGAATTGGCTGCTTTGCTCCAGCTTTGCCCTCAGCTGCCCTTGCTTCCATCTCCTCCATGTGCATCATCCTCAAGAGTGGCTGATGCAGAGCAGGCCACACACATTCACAAGTCCTAATTGCCACAGATGAAGTGTCTGCCACTCTGGACTCCTCTCTGGGCTCTCCAGGACATGGATGGGACAACTGTGGATGGAGCCTACTCACATGGCACTGCACAGTGAGATCCTCTGCCCTGTCTTGTTTGGGAGATGGGATCAGCAATGCTTCAGCATATGAGGAAACATGTCCCTGGTCAGGAGGTGGTGAAGGTGTGGATTTTACCTCATTTGCAGCAGGAAGTTGAACAGTTGGCAGATACTTGCTTAACCAAGAAATTTGGTTGTAACTGCTTCACTTCTAGATATTTGCTTAGGGGTTAATAACTGTACCTTGTCAGTGGCTGAACACTGGCCACATCCAAGCTGGTTCAAATACACCCTCTAAAATCTCCCAGTTAGGATTTGTATTGAGATTTTCTAGTTCCTAGGTGAATATCCTGGCCTCAAGACTCTTGCTTTCTGCATGTTCTAGTTTGCTGCTATTTTTTTTTTTTTTTTCCCTTGGAGGGCCTAGATGAAGAAAGAAAAATAAGGTTTTATTTTTTTGTGAATGAAATGTGTACTCATACTTCTGGTCAGCCTTTTATCACAAGTCAAACATTCTTGTACACATAAAAGATGGGAAAAAAACAGAGGTTACCTTGTAGCTAATGTGACTGCCTTGGTGATGAACCCTGCCCTTTATTTTCCGTCAAGGACTATAAAATAGATATTTGACCATTTCTTGGAGATCTTGAAAGGTACCTGAGAGTTTACAGGTTGCTGTACTCTTGTGCAGGAGCCAGCTGGATGGTGAGTACTTAGTCACTTTTGCACATATATAGCCATTTTTACAAACTCTTAAACTTTTATGAAGTGTCAGCTGTATTGACGATTTCATGAATGAAAGATAACTCTTTGTTTTGGTTCCATCTATCCACGGGGTTTCTGCTGAGTTTGAGGAGTTTCAAAAGAAATACACTTTCCTGTTATGTACAGTCTTTCAAAACGGTGTAATTATCTCAAACACAGCATGTTCTAAAAGCCCTGTAGAGATCTCTGTGAAAATCCTTTCATTGATTTTAGGCCTTCAACCAGAATTACGTTTTTGTGAAATGGTTGTTTGCACTTTTGTGCCTTCTCAAGCATCAGAAGGCTCTGGCTTTCACTGGACATGTCCTGTGAAAAACTTTCCATCCCCTCTAATAGCACTTGTACCCCAGTGGCTCTGGGATACGTCACATCCTTCATTGTTTCTCACTGGGATGCAGGGATAGGATGTGATAGAATTTACAGGAATGGTTCAAAGCTGTGCATGGGGAAGTTTACACTGGACATTAGGAAGTATTTCTCCACCAAGAGGATGGTTAAACACTGAAACAGCATTCTTGGAGAGGCAGTCAATGCCTCAAGCATTTTAAGGGGCAGTGTTGAAGATGAATTTGAACAATTCCCTTCCAACATCTGGGTGAGTGAAGTACACAGAGGTCCCCCAGCTCAAACCCTTTCTACTGGCTGTAACAGATTTGGATCCTCTCCCATGGCAAGTGTAGTCTGCAGGTCACTGGGGACAGCAAACATCTTCTCTGGATGCTGAGAAGTGGCTGAGGTGAGTCCGTGGGTTGCAACTTATTTGGGTATAAAATTAGACATGGGAAAAAATGTGCACCATGATCACAGAATCACAGAATTGTTGGGTTGGAAAGGACCTCTGAGATCATCCAGTCAAACTCTCCTGCCAAGACAGGGTCACCTGGAGCAGCTGATTCAGGAAGATGCCCAGGGGGTTTGGAATGTCTCCAGAGAGGGAGACTCCATGCCCACCCTGGGCAGTTGTTTCAGTGCTCTACCACCCTCCATGTAAAGAAGTTCTTCCCTGTGTTGAGGTGGAACTTCTTGTGTTTCAGGTTATGGACACTGCTCCTCCTCCTCTTGCTGGACATACCTGAAAAGAGTCTGGAACCATCCTCTTGACAACCACCTTTGAAATATTTGTATGTTTCGTAGTTTTCTGCACCCTCAGGTTAGGGCCAGACTTTGGGAAGAGAGGATGTGACCACTCACATCACAAGACCCTTGTCCAAAACCTTTGTGGCCTCAACAGTGCCATGTCTACCTTTTCCTACAGACTTTTCTCCTGCTAATGCAGCATTTAGGATCTTTCTCAGCACTAGCACACATTTAATGTGGGGGAAGGAAGTTATTGTTCAGATTTGTTTACTCTTGATCCCTCTGGGTTTGACAGTGTGCCAGGAAGCAGGTGCATCATTTGACAAATGCCTTGCTGTGGCGTCTGCCTCCCCTCTACATCCTCAGCTTGTAATTTTCAATGGATTGATGTACAGCATCTAAAATACAGGAAATTCAGCTTATTGACAATTTGATTTCTCAGTTGCTGGAAGAAAGGAAAAAAAAGGGTACTGAACAACATTACCAGACCAGATGGGAAATTTACCAGGTGCATCTGTAACTCTGTAACTATGGAACATTCCTCCTGTGCAGTTACTTCACCCTGTGCTAACTGCATCATGCACTCACTAATGAAATCCTTGAGCACAGGACTTATAAGAGAAAGCATATTGCTGAATAAAAGCTGTTGTACATCCTTCTACTCACAGAAAAAGGTCTGCACATCAATGGCTTCTTCAATTTCTGGACCAGAGGGGATGGAAGGGAAAATTGCGTGACTGATGAATATGGTAGACAGGGTGGAGGGAAAAAAAAGTAAACACTGTGCTACTTTAAAATAATATTAGGAAAATGGGTTATTTGGGATAGAAATTCTGATTTCTGATCTCAGTCTCTCTCTTTTTTTTTTTTCCTCCTTCCTAAATTTAATCACTCTTTGGCCAAAATATTTTGCTTTCCTTAGCTTCCATTATGCCACAGTCTTCATCTCCCCCAATGCTTTTCTTTTGTGTGTCACACAAGTCTTTTTCTTCTCTTGCATGTTTTGTGTCTACCTTGTCTTCGGGAGAGGAGGACAACCACAGGTTTATCTTCTCACCCAGCTGGAGTTCACTGCTTAAGCTGTGTCTTGTTCCACCCATGTCCAAACTGTTTTCCTTCATGCTCCTCACATGGGGACTCCTACTTCAGATCTTTTTGCTTTTCTGTGAATACAACTGCACTGTAACAAAATCATGGCAAGGAATGAGCTAGGGCCATTTACCATTGATTTTTCATGCACCATAACTGCTGGTATATGTCCAGGACAGTTTTTATCCCATCTCAAGATGCCACTGACCAGACAAAGCCTAGGCAAGGCTGAGGGGAGATCATACATCAAGGAATAAAACACGTGTTGGGCTGTATATCCAACATCAAACTAGGTTTGAGTCCTGCCTTTTTATGCCATCCTCCAAAGCTGTCCCTGGAAGCTTTGTCTCCTTGAATGTCCCATGCACATCCTCAAGCCAGTCCCACAACTCACAACATCTGCCTTGGTTTTCCTGCTACCAGAACAACAGCCCCATGGGGTGGAACAGCCCTCATGGATTTTGAGCTGGAATATGCACAGCAAATAGCAATAAAATGTATCTGCAAGCCACCTCAGGGAGCACAGAGCTATGAAGTGTGCTAGGAGCCAAGGTCAGCTGTTTTGTCTCCTTCTTTATTTAGCAGCAGAACTACATCTGTAAGTTCTTCTTGTGACAAGGCCCATTGTTTGTTTTGGGTTTGTAGTGATGCTACACTGTCTCTCTTTCTTCTTCTTTTGTACCTTTTTACTTTAATTTCCTAAAGGAGCACAACCTGATAGAGAGCAGAGGTTTGGAGACAGATCCTTTGCCCATTACACTCACCTTTGTGCTGTTTCATCATAAAAAAAACCCAAATTGAAGCAACCTGAAGCTTTGTTCCTGGGCACAAGGAGAGTTACAGAGCCAGTGAGGGGTACAGGAAGGAGGCAGCTGATGCCTGGTGTGATCCTTGCCCATGGTGAAAATATTGGGAGAAACCACACAGAGGTGCCTGATATAGATGGGAAAAAAAAAAAAGGCGCAAAAAAAAAGCAATTCTCCGAAAATAGAATCACATTTTTCTGCTATTAATAAGTGAGGACCCGCTTTCTGGCCTGGAGGCCAACTGGCAAGGTCTGGCAATAAACCATGTAGCTCCTTGACATCAAGGAAAGCAAATTTAATGTGGAGCTAAATTCATGCTTCTCCTTTGCTGATAAATTCAGCTTGTTTCCTGCTGTTCAGCTGGAACAAATGCTTCCATTCCCAGTGCCCAGATATCAAGCTCAGGAAATAGCTGAAACTCTGGAAGGACTTTTTTTTTTTTTTTTTTTTTTTTTTTTTTTTTTTTCTCTTTTTTTTTTTTTTTTTTTTTTTTTCCCTGAACCGTTTGTACTTTTCTCTGAAGAGAAGGAGGGCAATTAAAAATTCTCCTTTCTTCTCCCTTCTTCTACCCTGCTTTTCTGGGAAAGCTGTCCTTAGCATTTTTCTCTGTGCTTATGTCATGAGATATGTTACATATGTTGTCATCTCCTCCTGATGTTGTCCTAAAAGAGGAAGGCACGACTGCAGCCTTTCTTCCCCAAGGGTACCACTTCTTTCCTCATCCTCCTGTGTCACTACATGGTCATTTGACTTCTGGCACTGTCCAAGTGGGACCACCCAATCTTGTCATCACTGCCTTGCTGAGCATCCTGTGGTCTTGGTAAAAGGTTTGCTATGACCTTTGATGTCACCCAGAGACCTATCCTACCTCTTTGATCCATTAGGCCTCACTTTTTTGTTTTCTCATGCTCCTATCCCCAAGGACGGTGCTGCTTCGTGGTGACCTTACTGAGATGCCAAAATTGCCATCTTGCACTCAGCTTTTTTATTCAGTGAAGTGACTGAATGCTGCTGTACCTGCTTTCTTTTCATCATCTGTGACATGGCCA
Organism: Cettia cetti; assembly: GCA_013401135.1. Taxonomy (NCBI): domain Eukaryota; kingdom Metazoa; phylum Chordata; class Aves; order Passeriformes; family Sylviidae; genus Cettia; species Cettia cetti. Next base: position 69,639 of record VZUI01048023.1, on the reverse strand, counting down.
GTTGTTTCCTGAATATTGGGGTTTCAGACATTGGGGAAGTGGTTGTGATTTTTCTTACTGACTTATAGGTATATGCCACAGTAGGGTTATCATTTGCTTAGCATTTTATTGCTCAAGCTAGTAAAGCTGGTGAGCCTCTAAGGGACCACAGGCAGTTCAGCTGTAGATTAAGATTCAGGAAGCCCCAGGTGCATCATGCATGAGAGGAGCCAGCCTGGTGGGGGACTGGGCCTTCCAAGATGCTGTTCCATGGACTTCCCTTCATCAGGAGAACATATGGAGGCTTTCCTTCTTGCTGGGTATCCTGGCCACCTGAACCTCAAACCAAAATCAGTCCCACTGAAGTGATTAATGTGTCTGGAAGCTTCAGTACCCTTAACGTGTGTTGCACATCTGCAAAAAACTGGAATGCTTGGCCAAGGTGAATGGAAAGGAGAATTGGAAAATGGCTTCTGCCTCCAAACCCCTTCTCCTTTCTGAGCCTTTACTCATGGAATAATAAACAGCAAAAGGAATTAAATGGCCTTTTTGATGCTGTGCAGGTATGCTGGAGTTATGGCCTGTTAAAAGTTCAGTAAACGCTATTAACCTTTCCTACACTGCTAGGACTTGCATAACATCAGGAACTTCTTTCCCATACAGTAGTACAGAGGCTGTGTGGTGTGTGTGCTCTTTTTTTCTTTTCTTTATAAAGCAAAAAAGACATGCTGTTTTTGCTTAACCAAAGGAGATAAGAGAACTTCCTCTTATTCACTCCTGTGGCAATGCAATACCAACCATATACTATCCAGCTAAATTTAAGCATGTGGAGACATCTGCCTTTGGCAATTTTTATTTTTATTAATGAGAGAGAGTGAGAGTCAGTGTTTCTCCTCTTTCAGTGTGAATCCTAGTAACCCCTAAGATGTCTGGCTGGATCCCTGCCTGTGCAGGGTTATTTCAGTTCAGGGAATGCACACTGCTGCAGCTTGTGGCAGGCTGTATCCCCTCACAGCCAAAGCGCCTTAAATCTTTGCCGTACACACACAGTGTAGCACAAATAAGAAGATGCTGAGAATCATGTGTTTAACCAAATCTCCTTTCCATGGCTCTTTGAAGAGCTTTAAAAAGATTTTTTAATCCCCAACAAGCTCAGTCTTTTTAAATTAGAAGGATTTGGAATTTTCCTTTTAAGTTTACCTGTACCCTCTCTAAAGAAAAACCTTTGGTGACAGAGCTGACACAGCATAATCGTGTTTATTGTCCACTATTATGCATCTAGTAAAGCAGATATGACAAGTCCTCCTTTCTTTAGATCTTAAATCTTCCAGTTTTTTCTTGATGGATACTAGCAGGCTGGCTAAATAGAATTCCACCACAGATGCAGTCCTCTGCAATTATGTAATAGTCATTTCTACAACTTTGTATAGTAACTGGTTAAAAACCTGCACATTGGCTGTGCACTGCAGCAGTTGTGACAGTTTGCAGGCATCAGTGTTCATTAAGAGCTTTAAAATAATAATTAATGACCCTTTCCATCCTCCCAGCCTTTGTGATTTCTTAGGTGTCTGCTTTTGGTTTGATTTTTGGTTTATTTTGGCTTATTTTTTAAATAGCATATGGCGATTTAAGATTAAGCTGCAGCTGTTCAGTGTTTGGGGATTTATTTGATACCCTTTGAGAGACAGCCTCAGACTTCTATTGTTTAACAGGGCCTTGCTGAGACTCTGACACTTCCTGTTGCTCTCCTGTGTGTCTAAACTACCACTTGTCATCCACCAGGTTTTTCCTCTGTCTCAACCTCCATAATTAATCCTCCAAAGACCAGGGCTTGCAATTTGTAATCAAAATTATAGCTAGGAGCTATTTGACTAAATAGGGGGGCGGGAAGGAGGGAGGGGGGGCTACTACAAAAATCAGAGGAATAATCCAAATAGTGAAGAGTATATGCTGAAATAATGAATAATGCATTAATGCTGTCCTTAAGTCAGAAGTAGGAGCCCTCTACACTATATAATTAGCACTTATATAATGCGTATGCATTCCTGCACGGTAAAATGTCAAAATGAGGAACTAAAACATGAGGTGGTCGAAGTGGAGTAGGCTATGGCTGGGAGCTGTAGCCACTCTGGGTCTGTCCCACCTCCATCTCTGACACGATGTTGGATGAATGCTGTCACTTCTCTGTGGCTTCAAGCACATTCTGATCACTGAAGAAGCAGCACGTGTCCCTGAGATCTCCCTCTAGCTGCCTGTTACTCTTTTTCAGCACCCAGAGCTGATCCAGGTTAATCTGGCAGCTTCTTGTCTGCCAAGTAAATTGGCTTCACTTAAACAGCTGCTGAATACAGCTTGCTGAGCAGGAGTGGTGACTGCTCAGACCACATTGTCTGCAGTTGCAAGAGACAGCCAGACTACGCCCTGGCTGTTTGGGGCATCACCACTTGCTGCCTCTGTAAAGCATGTGGAAGTCCACAGGGAATGGTTTATGAAGACATTAACTTTAAATTACACAGGCAGGAGAGTGGCTTTGTGGTGGGAACATGGCATGGGGAGAGATTTTCTGGGTGGCCACCTCTGGCATTTGGTCAGTCCTGCTGCCCATTGAGTGAGACAGAGTTCTGTCATACAGCCACCCCAGGAGGGTGGATGTGGCCAACGTGGTTGTGGTGCTGGCACTGGGAGCAGGGTGCCTGGGCAGTGCTGGTGTGTTTCAGCATGATGCTGCTCTGCCTGGCCTTGTTCAGCTGTGCCGTACTATTCCTTATCAAATCCAGGTGCTTGGAGAGTGACACTAATTCTCATTTGTTTGCTTTTTTTTTTTTTTTTTAAACACTCTGACGAATGCAAGAGTTCTGTTTGTCATAAAGTCATGACTCATGCTATTGAAATTGCAGGAATTACTCTAGAAATGACATGGGGTTCTGGCTTCATTGCTGTTCTGACCATTCACCTGGAGTTTCAGGAGGCTCCACTTTGATGGCATTCCTCTAGAGCTCCACAGCACATGGCTTTTCCTTAAGACTAAGGAGAAACTGTGAGCTGTCATGCTTCTGTGCACAGACCTCTGCTGCAGGGAAGCATTTAGTAGGCAGGCTGCTGTGCACAGTGGTTCTGCAGACATTGACCAAAAGATCTGCTTTTGTAACAGTGCCAATTATCACAGGCAATACAGGCTTCTGTGTTTGTGCCCATATAACACTCTTGATTTGAAACTTGCTATTTCACATATAAGTATTTCATAATTTAAACTCTCAGTGATAACTTCCATGACAGAAACTTAAGATTTTGCTTCTTCTCTAGGAGAAATAGATGTCTTTAATGAGGTTTCTTAACTGATGGAGTTTGTCCTGATCTCATAGTCATAAGATACTAGAACAAAGAGGCTGCTGTGATAAGTGAATGTAAAGTAACTCAACTGTGCTATTTGCTAAGCACATTACAGAACAAGGGGAAAAGCCTTCTGCTGTGCTTTCTTCAAGGAAACTTTTAACATGGCACATTAATAAACCCATGCCAGAAAATGCCACACAGTTTAGGACCTAGGCAGGAGCTCAAATAAAGGATTAGTTGCCCTCCACCTACCTCATTCCTGAGGTGTGACCGATTTGACTGTGGTGTCGTTGTTGCTGAGACATCCCTTCTGTGTATCTTTTGGTCAAATATTTCACAACAGCATGTCATCTGCTGTGGAGGGCAGCTTCAATCTTGACAGCAGGCTGCAGCCCAGAAAGCCTGGGAACCACCAGATGAGATGGACAGTGTTGGCATCCTGTTAGGTGAGATGAGAGCAGCAGGGAAAGCGGAGAAGCCCTTTGCCTTCCTTACTATGTGTCTCTAAAGAATCTGGCACAAGCTGCTGTTGGGGCAGGGGAAAGAAAGCATTACTTGACCGCTCTGTCTAGTCAGATAAGCCTCTTCCTTTGTCAACAAAGATGGTTTATGGCAGTAGGTATTTGCCATGCAGGATAATTATCCTTTATGGTGAGTAATAAGTTATTATACTTTATAACAGCGTGTAATTTGAGGGAGTGGCCACTGTGGCAGATGGGAGCCCTTGAATCCAGAAGATCCTGAAAAACTCAACTGTGTTAACGAAGCCCTGTGAAGCTCAAAAGGAAGCCCGTAGCCCAGCACTGCAGGTAAAATAACTCCGTGCTTTAGCACAAGCAGGCGGTTGGTTTGGGATCTCCAAAACAGACAGTATAAGAAGCTTCCTCACTCAGAAGCTGGTGCAGCACTGGAAGATGTTATCTCAAGGTCATGGTGTCTTAGTGTTTTAGAGGTTTTCAAGACTACAGCTAACCTCATGATAGCCCCATGTTGAGGACGCTGCTGCATCAAATGGTTTCTTTTGACCAATGTTTCTGTGTTTGTGGTTCTGCAGTAGTGCTAGAGGCAGGCACACAGGATTTGGTTGGTAGAGGATTCTTCTCTTTGCCACAGACAGTCTCAAGAAATTTTCTGAGATGCAGTAGAAAAAGTGAATGGTAGCAGCCTGTGGAAACAGGCCATAGTCTGCCTGCCTGCATGTTTACATTGTTTATACTTTCTTTTTGAGTGGTCTGTCCCTTCTGCTTGGTGTATCTCTGCCAGCAAACTGAGCAGAGGCTGGTTTGAGGACAGCTGTTGGCTGGGAGAATGTCGACTCAGCCAGTTTTTCTGACTTTGAGAACTGAGGACGGATTACATTTGCTCCTGGATTAGAGTTACAGCTATGTGATGCATCCACTGGAGGTTTAAATAAAAACCTTTCTGTGTTACTCCGATACTCAGAGCAAAGGCTATCTGCGCTTGTGGCTTTTGGCTAACCGGAGGCTTAAGCTTCACATAACCCTCATCACACTTCAAAGTCATTACTGAAGTACAAAACAACTGGACTGATAGAAAGACCGTCTGGTCTGTTATTTGGGTTAAAGTTATATAAATGGCACTTGAAATGCCCCATAAGCTAAATTCCCTTTTCTAATGCAGTATCATGTGATGTTGTAGAGGAAGCTGATAGGATACTTTTGTAATTAGCTCTTGGAAAGAAGGCTTTTAACTTCTTACCCTTATTTGACAGGTAATTTTCTTATCTAATTTGTGCTTTCGGTGGGCTCTTGCAGATGCAACCTCAGTATTGGCTGACTGTTGTTTTCTGACTACAATATTCTTTTCATTTCTGGCAACTTAAGAGCGTAGCATCCGTGTAAACAAAATTCTTTATGGCTTAACATCAACACCACTTGTAAATAGTAGTGAAGACTGACAGAAAGATGAGATGTCTTCTGTGGCTTTTCTGATATTTAAAGGCTTGGGTGCATGCAAGATGGAGGAGTGTCATCTTCATTGGTATGCAAAACTTTTTGGATTTTCTGCCTTTGCTACCTCTGGCCCGCTTCTTTTCACAGTTTACCATTTCTTTACTTTTTGTGTTGTGCTGTGCAATTTACCTCTGCTTTAGGAGCGTGAATGTTCATATTCATTAAAGCTTGGGTTGTTCTGTTTTCAGTAACCTTTGAGTGGGCTAGCTGAGTGACAGTTTTGAGGAACTCTCATCTATTGAGACCTTTTCTTCACCATATGGGATAGATGCTGTAAAGAGAGCACCCCAGTTGTTAGCAGCGGGTCCTGACACCATTCCTGTGTGTGGAGCAGCAGATGGCTGTGCTGACTGATGCTCCACACTGTTGACATGCAGACTTGATAGCGTTAGGCTAGGCCTGCGCTGGAGACTTTTGCTGGAGTAGTAATGCATGAGTGTTATCTTGTTAAACCCACACTTTCCCCCCTCTCATGGTGACAAGGTCTCAGTCACCTTGACAAGTCTTTGGATGCCTGCCCCATGCCCTTGCAGAGCACTGATGTCAAGGTCTTGTCACCAGCTTCCCAAACTCCACTCTAGGAATATGGGTGGGCTGGCTTTTGGCCACAGAGTGGGAAGTCCTTAAAACATATGGGCTGTCTACTGATAGAGTTTCTGCTTTGTTTCCCACCTGTTATAATGATGCCCTTCATTTTAGCCTTTTTGTCAAAATGTCCTTGAATTTGCAATGAGCATAAGCTGCTCATAAAAGAGCCATGGAGAAAAGTGCACTTGACCAAAGCACTGCTCTTGGTTTCTGTAGTGCTCCCTTTCCCTTGTCACAGTGCCTCTCCTCAGTAATTTTCTTGGGTCTCTCAGAGCATTTCTTGTGCACATTCTCCTGTTTTAATACCCAATGTTTAGCATCTTCCCCCACTTAAACAATTCCAGTTTGGCACAAAGTCTTCCGCAAAAGATGCGCGTATGAAATGCAGAATGGCCGTGGCGCTTTGCCAGCCTCTTCGAAGGAGGAGCCAGCTCTTGAGGGTCAATCTCTTTCTTAAGACTGTGCTGTAAAAAGCTGCAGAGTTCTGTATCCAGATTCAGCCAGGAAGCTTCAACACTCTTTGCATGACACCAGGCTGAATCTTCGTGGCACTCCTGCCATCAGCTGATCGTGGTTGTACTACCATAAAGCTGCAGCATTGCTCTTGAGCAAGTATTTTGCAAAACAAACTGGCTTTCACTGTGTTCCTTTGTAATGATTTTAGCTGTGTAAACTCATTTCTCTGAGACAAGGCTGTGCATGTATGGTAGAGTAATACTGCATTAAGTTTCTGAGGCTGGATAAGGGGCTATGATGAGCCTTCACATAAGAGCTTGATAGGATATGGCTCACATACCCAACAGAGAAAGGGAAGCAGGCTATTTCAAATCACATATTATTTTGCTGGGACATAGAGGTATATTTTAAAAGTAGAGTCCCTATTAACCACTTTGCCTCCCAATGCCCCATAATTTTGCTGGAAGCTTTGTAATTCATGGCAGAACAGCAGTGTGGTGGTGTGCCCTTTCCCAAGCATATCCATTTATTTAACTAGAGACTACTCAATTTTTCCACTGCTGCAGTAGGGCAGGATTGGGTGGGAGAAGGTGCTGTTTCTGGAACTAAGACTCTCTACCACTGCAGGGAATGATTCAGAAAATCCAGAAAAAGAGCCAAATGCCAGAGACTGTGTACACTATAACATAATGCCTATATTTGGAAGCTCTAAGTCACCTTTGATTTTTATGACCTTCTAAATTTTTGTTTTCAGTGTTGGTCTCCTCCCTTGTTGGACAGATTTGAATAATTCAGTGCAAGTTAAATAAGCTGTTCATGTCCAGTTTTAATGACTCAGAAGAAATCAATGTTGCCACAGACACAACTGTCTCTGTGAGTCTTTCTCTTCCTGCAGAATTATAGGGAAACAGGCATCTTTTGAAAAATTAAAAATAAAATCCTGTGACTGTGGACATTATACAGAGGATTTTGCCCAACTTCCAAAAAACTGAGCATAAGGTGAACTGGTTTGGATGAAGATACTATTGCTCTCAGCTAAATATAATAAGAAATTAAATACTGAGTATGAAAAGTGCATTTTATCATTATATGAATTAAACTAAAAGCTGATTCCCCCCATTTTTTAATGCAGGCAACTGATTTAGTTTACTGTCTGTCAGAATGCAGGCAACTGATCTAATTTACTGTCTGTCAGAAGTGAGTTGCAACAACTGGTGTAATTTTTTTGTGCATAAATGTAACACATATACACACACATGCCACTTGCAGTAGTACTCTCTTCTGTTGCCTGAATTATCATGTAATGAAGTGTTTGTCACAGGAGCAGTCAGTGAAGATGGAAGTGGTGACAAAGAAGCCTGCTGGATTTTCACCCTGAGTTTTGAATGATTTTGAGAGTTCGGCTGCATTGTCACTGCAATTATACCTGGTCCCTGTTAGTATTTATGTATGGTCAAGATTGCTGTGTTTAGTATAATTTAATATAAGTATTTGGTTTACTGTTTCTTTATTCATTAGGCTACTATTGTGTAGTCATTATGTTCCCGACAGTCCCTGGCCTTTTGTGGTTTCATCTCATGCTTTTGGGAATTTGGGACATATTTTCAGCTGCCTAGTCTATTTTAAACTCTCTTTTAAAATAAAAAAAAAAAATAAATTAACAAATAATGGCTTAGAACAGATTGATCCTTTTGAGCCATTTGCCTAATTAACCTTTGCCTCTCAGGATTCAGCTTTGATTCTGTTCAATCAAGTGCAATGTATCCCAGCCCTTAATAACCAGGATGTCTTCTGAGGACATTGGAAGTCTTCCCTGACTTCTACTTTTCTAACTCCTGCCACTCTCTTGGCTTTGCAGTAGTTTGCAGAGACCGAATTGGAGAAGGACAGGAAAGAATAGTAACAGGATATAAAGAGATAAGGCCATAGGATGGCCTCTAACTTAATCAAGTGTTTCTGAGAAGTACAGTTAGCACAGTGCTTGAGTTGTCAGTACTCTGTACCTCAAATGCAGATTTATGAATCTAATAATGAAAGAAAGGACAGTACTTACATGTGCATTGCATGCACCCAAAGGATGGCCCTTCTTTGACTTACTCCCGTGCTAAAGTTCAAGGGAATCTTCAGAGAGACTTTATACAAGTGGAAATGATGACCTGTCTCCTTCCCCCTTACCTGAAAAAAGGAAAGAATTAAGCCCAAGATCTGATCCTCTATGTGGAGAAAAAGGTAAATGTGGCTCTTCCCTGTTGCTTCTAACCCACTCTCTATGATAGAACCCCCCAGAATTTGCACAAGTGTCCTGAAAAAGCATCACTGCCTCACAACTCAGGAGACATCTTTTCTGGGTAGATGGATAAGAGTGATGTTTCTTTAGCCTCACAGATATTCTCTGGGTTTTAAGCAGCTCCTCTCTTAATTCTGCTGCGTGTGACCTGCTCTGCTTACTGATCTAGTGAAAGTCTTTATGCACAGCAGTAGGGATTTCATCCATTTGGAGATAGCTTGGGTTGGGTGTTTCCAAGGAGGTGGTCAAGAAGGCTTCCAGGTCTCACTATACATGGGCATTCACATGTTTTCTGCAGCTGGTTGTGGTTTGGGTCATTGTGAGCATGTTTTATTTTGTTCCAGAGTTCTAGGAAGAAGTTTACTGTTCTTGCAGCCGTTTTGGTTTTTCTCTCGTGCATTGGGAATACACAATGCTCAGAGTTTATGAATCATCCTTCTCTTCCTGCAGTGATACAGCTGCACTGAACCCACATCAGTTGAACATAAAGATCAGATCCTCAGTGCAAAGTTCGCAGGTCCTGCAAAGTGGTGGCTTTGCTGCAAGTTTAGGGCAGAGAACAGCAAGTAGAGAGCATCCCTGAACCCAGGGAGCCACTGAAATAGGAAAGGAAAGAAATGAACTATTTCAATTGCCTCCTGCCTTGTAATGCTGCTGTTCTCCCCCTTCAGCTCCCAGTAGTAACCATCCATAATTCATGTTTTCCCTCTTCTAGTTCCATTACAGTTTCCTTTCTCTGCATGACAAATACTTCAATCACTCACATAATGTAATAGGATCCATGAATGCAAACATCAGGGTGGAAGTGTTTGTATGGCCTGCACTACATTGCCAATTTGCCTGATGGATTTCAGCTCCTCTGCTTCTTCCATTTACTCCTGGTTCGCTTTCCAGCTGCAGTGCCTTTTGGTTTCAAACCATGCTGCAGGCAAATCAGCAATGACTAGACATTGAAGAATGTCTGCTTTCATCCCAATCAGGAAACTGCAAAAAAAATTACCCTAAATAAATTACCTATATCTAGTTGTGTGTATATATATATATGAATGTTTAGAAAATTATATATAACATGTATATAATCTGTTTTACATGTATCTATGGTACAGATAGATATAAATACATTTAATATGTAAATGCATCTCCCTGATTTTATTGTAATTTCATCTTACTGTAGATACATTTTTTTCCTGAGACTCTTCCAACGTATTTTGTTGTCGTTAGCTGGCAGTTAGTCCCAAAGCAATATGGCATGGTATTCCCATCTAAGCCCATCAGCTTACTTCAGAAACTCTCTGGTGGCTTCCAGCAGCCGTTAAGATGTGGCAGTGGACACAGTTTTTCCTTCCATTTAAGGAGTGATTGAGAAGACGTAGATGCTTTTATTGGAAAAGGGGAAACTGTGGTTTTTTTCCTCATCCAACTTCACAGGGGTAGATGAAGGAAGTGTACAAGGCTGAAAGTCATTGAGCATGCTTTTCTTTCCTCCTTCTGCTTTTGTTTTTATGGGGGTGTGAGTGAACAGGGTCTTGGGAAAAAGACAACTTCGTAAATGGGATATGCCAGCAAAAATAAGATGTCTTTTTACAGTGCAAGCATTGATGAAAGTCTTAAAGGTTGCTCCTTCACTGTAAAGGCACTCCACTTAGGTGACCCACTGCCCTGGTCTGCGTGGGTAGCTCTGAAAAAGGAGTGGCACAGATCCCTTTGCAGCCCCAGGGTGCTCAGACTTGCTCCCCCATCATCTCACCATGTTAAACATAGTCTGCCATGCTGTTTGTGGGAGCCTGCTGTTCTTTCACCTACCCCTGTGCAAGGTAATCATCACAGGGGCAGACAGTCAGGAAGAGAAGTCATGGGTCCCATTAGGCATTAGCAGCAAGGGACAACTCCAGCAGCAGGTCTGTATTTAAAACAAACAGCCAAACAGCAAAAAACCCTCCCCCCCATCACCTCCCCCCCATTTGTTTAAACCACAAGATTTGTAGTTTTCTGTTTGTCACTTTTGGGCTTTTACCTTTCCCTGCTCTTCATGTGTTTCTCTAAGCATCTGCGTATGCTTAAAACAATCAAAAAAACCAGTTAATCATAGCCCTTAATCTCAGGCTGTTGACAGGGGCAGTGGGTACCACCACAGCCCTCACAGGGACCAGAGACACGCATGGGTAGCTTCCCCATCCTTACTTTTACTCACCCTGTCAGCTGGCAAATGTCAAAGGAAATCAGGGGCTGTGGTGTGAATGGTGATGGGCGTGCCCTTTCAGCAGCAGAACTGGAGATTAAGGTGTGAGGGATGGGGAGAGCTGGCAGCTGATGGGGAATGCTCCTTCCCAGGTACCAGGCACCATTAGCACAGCTCAGCTGCATTTTTTTTTTCTTTTTTTAGTCCAGCTCTCATGTTTCATGCCCACATCTTAGGGCAAAATAGATTTATGAGTAATGCTAGTTTGGATAGGTTTGCAAATACAATTTTGATGTACAAATTTGGTCGCCCAAGTGGTTTTGTCCTGTTCTTTTTGTTAACTAACTCATACGTGCATCTGTCAGTAAGCACTTCAGTTACATGCATTCATGCTCTACTCTTAGATATGTAAGTGATCCATAAAACTTCACCGTGGGCCATAATATGCTTGTGGGAGCTTATCTCAAGAACAAAGAGGAAGGGTTTGTGGACTAAAAGAAAGGGAGAAAGGAATTATTTAATGTTGCTCTAATTGGTTTGGGATTGAGTGGTTTCTGCATGGGCTATTTATAGTAACGTCTTTGAACCTAGCTGAAGCAAGATTTGGTATAGCTGTATGCTAAAGAAGGAGACAGAAAAGCAAGAAAAGTCAAATGGCATTTCTCAATGTTGTTAACTTTAGGCTTGTGCACTGGCTGATAGAAAGCATGAGGCTTTTGGAAAAACTCAGGCCTCGGCAAGGGTATGTAATTGAGCTTTTGTAGGGCACCGTCATGAGGCCAAATGTGCGCTTAAACACTTCACTGAGTCTCTGATTGCTGAACTTAATGCTTCACATTTTCCTCCTTTTCTCCTCTTTCCCTTTTCCTCAAAATTACTAGGTTCTGCACTGAATGGAAGCCTCAGCTCCATGCTGTGCTCAGCTCAGCAGAAATGGGTCATTGTGCTCATTGATGCTCTGCTCTGGTGACCCTCTCTCTTGATAGTGGCAGCCAGATGACCTGTGTCTGTAATGGCTGCAGTTTTAGTTCTGTGCAGGGCTGGTCCAGAAACTGACTGTAATTCTAAAAACCTTTCTACCCCTAAAGCACCCTTCAAGCTGGTTTTGAAGGAAGCAGCTTCTCTTCCTCAGGTGAAGACCTGAGGTGCCTTCTGAGGTGCCTTCTGAGGTGCATTGATGGGTCTGGGATCTGCCTTGTGCAGCAGACTCAGTCTATCCCATCTGCCTTCCTGCAGAGCCATAGGTTCACTGGTTTGCAGCAGGATGACCCTTCAGCAGTTCTTAGGAAACCCCCAACATTCCCCAAGGCAAGAGCAGATAGGATTTTGTGGGCAATGTGAACTCAAGCTGGAAAGTGAAGCTCAGTGCAGATTAAACACGGTCATGATGGCTCATGGCGAACAGGAATGCACCAGCCAGTAAGAGACCTATCTGTAAGTTTGCAGCATTGCAAAAGACTGCCAAAAAAGATTTAAATTACTCCTGGGTTTGTGGGATTAGAAAGAGAAACCCAATGCTACTTGTTTTTGAGTAGGAAGACTTTGAGGAAAGGATTGCAATGATGCCCTGAGGCTTAGAAATGTGCTGTAACTATAGGCATTTGCTCAGCACTGTGACTAATCTTCTGGTAACCTAAAGGAATTCCCTTAGTGGAGAATGCCATGCGTCACCCATGGCCAAAAAAAGAGGGAGTCATGTGTTTCCTTGACAGCACATCATGTTTGCGTATTTTCAGTGCTGGAGGAGAGCCCTTCATCCTGATCACTGCATGTTTTCAAGTATTTTGAGTGTGCCTGGGGTGGCAGGATATTAATTTCAATAGCTTTGTTTAAATAGATCACGTAAGTAATTCAGTCAGTGAGTATTTTTAATAGAGTTTAAGATTCAAGCAGAGCCATTTTCAGTATAGCTACTCATATTACAACTTCCTTAACCAGTATATTTTAAAGCTGGTAGGTTAGAGCAGGCTCTTCAGGAGCCATATTGTTTCTTTGGGAAATAAGATTTTTCTACGACTTTATTCATGAGTTAGTGTTTGCACAACACAGGTGAGGATGAAAGAAACAATGCCAAGGATATATATCTAAACAGACTTCTTAAGTGTTGCATTGTAGACTGCAAGAGCTTCAGCACTGGCTTTTGGTAACTCTATTTGCATTTCATTTGAGATTGTTTTAATTGGAGACTTCCTCCCCCTCCCCCTCCCCATCCCACCCACCCCCCCTCCAGTTACTGACTGTATTCCCATCTACTTTGAAATCCTTGGTGAACAAAAAAGCTACAAACAGCAAATGAAGTGATGAGCTACTCTCAGTGGTTGTAAGATTGCTGATGTAGTGCCTAAATAAGCAGCCCGATTTCTTTTTGAAGCATCAAATGCCCAAAGCAGCAGCCTTGAAAGAAGCTGCATTTCCAAGCTGACATTGCATCAAGTAGCACATACTAATGTTGCTTGGAACTGCTGGAAGAAATAGCATTAAATAACTGGTTATCAAGAGCAGTTTTCCAAAGAGTGGGCTGTAATCCAGTGGACAGAGACAGCGTCTGTGATGGTGCTTTAAGGAAAGAAGGATCTTGCAGCTGGTTGTATAAAGGTTGTATTTTCAGGTGTCGCCTGAGGAGAAAAGAGTAAAGTACTGGGCAAACATTGATGTCTTAATTAGTAACAGCAGAGGAAGTCTTTTTCTCTGCAGCAATCAAATCAATGTTGCTGCAAATCATGTAGCAACTTTGAATTGAGATTTGATTCTGAATCTGCATATGCAGTATCTCTGCAAGATGTAAACCCTTTGTATGGGTTTTTCACCTCTGAACAGGGGTACAGCCTCTCCATAATATAATGAAATAAAGTAAAAAGATTCCTCTTTCCTGTTTTGCTACTTGCCTCTGTGTGACTGGTTACTTTGTTTTAAATAAATACTGTACCACTTGAAAAAGTTTTCATGGGGCTTTAAAGTTGTAAATGGGAAGGAAGGTAGGTTTTTATAGTGAGATGATAATTTTTAATGAAAGTGGTACTTGCTTTGGGGGCAGTCTGCACCTTTCTTCTGCAGCTATTGAGTGTCAGATAATTCACAATAATGTTCTAGAAATAAATTAGTCAATTGGTAGAAGCATCTGTAGCCTTTACTGATTTAAGTAATCAAAAAGTCTGGCTTCAAAAAGAAAAAGTAATTTGCATGCCCCCAAGCCATGTACACATAGACTTGAAGCCACCTTTGCAGCAGCCCAGGTGGCTGGGAGCACTCTGAATGCATCCATAAGGTGTGTGTTAGCCTACCTCCCTCTCACCCATCAGGTGTGTTTTTTCTCGAGTGCACTGCAACAGAGGTGAATCATTCAAAATGAGGAGGTGAGTCCCCTATTCAGAGACTGGTCTTGTCTGTGGCTGCATTCTTCCTGCCTGGGTTATTGGACTTTGTTCTCCAAGGTGCATCAGCTGAGGCTCCTTCTGAGTAGGACACAGCACTGCAGTGTCTTTTAAATGGAGCTGCCTTCTTTGCTTGCTGGCCAGTCCATCATTATTTTGCGTGCTGGCTGAATTACAAGGAAAATGATGTTTAAAAATACCTTGTATTGGTTTTTTACTTTACAATGCCTTCCAGTTCAGCTCAATGTATATGTGTTCAGCCTAGTGTGTTCACCAGCCACTAACACCAAATCACATGTCCCCTGCTACTATAGTGGTTGGACTTTAATGGAATACCTTTTTCATTTTCCTGATTATCCTGTTGTTTTCTGAACCATCTCCACCCTCTTTGTCTTAGTAGTAACAGTCTCTTCAGACTAGAAATGTATTGTCTGTGGCTATTTTATAATTCATTGGATATAGACTTTTTATGATACCTTGAAGACACTGAAAGCTAGAAGTCCATTAAAGCGAAAGCACATTGGTGTTTAGGGATTAGGCTGTGAATGCCTGCAGTGGAAAGCCATAGAAGGACAGGACTAGAACTATGGTTTGCCAGCAGGATGGATGTACATAATTAGCATATAAGGTGACAGTGGATGCTCAAGAATTATGCTATATTGCTCTGAGGTTTTGAAAGGCTAATAAAACTTTTTGTATTATATCCTTTGGCAGACTTCTATGTTGACTATTCACACCTTCTTGAATGTGAGCTTTTAACTATACTGGCTTTTTACTGTGTCTGTGTGCAGGGTGGTGAGAGTAATTTAAACAATATTTATATGCATCATTTGATTCTTCTATTGCCATGCTAATGTTTTTGTATCCTTGGGTAAAGGAAATTATCCTCTGGAGTCCCAGGATAATACATTAAGTGACTGGGTTTAAGGCTGGGTAAGGGAAGTGAGCCTGTGGAGTTGCAGTACAGGTGTAGAACCCTACCTGAGTAACTCTCATAACCTCCTTGAAGCAAATGAAATTCAGTGTGCAGGATTTAGCCCCTAGAGGTAAACTTAGAAAAGATTCAGTAGGTGAAGAAATTTGAGATGTATTAGCAAGGGGCATTACAAGAATAATAATTGTGGATTATCTTTCTACCATACTTTTAAACAGTGGTGCACATTTCCCTCATCTCTCCTTCAAATTTCTCGAGCTTGGTTGTCTAAATTACTGCACCTCATACATAATGTCAATCCCTTGGAATGGCTTTTTGGGACTCATAGAAGCCTGTTGACACTGTGGAACAAAGTTAACTATAACTAATAGAAACGTCTAGAATATTTTTCTGTGTTTGTCATTCAGAAGATCCTTTGGTGTAAATTTGAAATATTACAAAAGTAATGATTGATGCAGTTTCCCTGTCAGGTGAATTCAGATACGCTTGTAATATGGAAACAAAAAAACCCCGGCTTGTAATGGCTAATTCAAGGCAAACAGAGTGACATTGTCTCTCTTGCTTTATTTTGTTTCATCATGAGGATTTCTTTTATTTCTTTTGTTAAGAGAGAAGATAAAAAGAGAGCTTCAGTTCTGCTGTTTCTTCAATTTCTGTAATGCTTGCAGTAGAGTGATTAATTCTCTTTTTCTCTGTGTTTTTCTTACAGTATCAAGCTTTTGGCTGTGCAGGAGCTGGCTGACAGAGAAGCATTGGAAAAGGTATTAAAAATACATCTAATGCAACTATTGTAGCACATTTAAGCTTTTAAAGCCCTCTATGTTAGTTGTGCTTCTTAACTTTATGGAATACCATGCTGCATAAAATAGGACTATTTTATTTAGGACTATTTTATTTTATTTAGGACTAGCTATGGAGGGTTGATGTTTTGTCTTAGCTGTGCTTTTGGTGTTTTCTGATTTTTACAGCAAGCTTGGAGTAAGCAATGCTTAATCATAAGCAGTAACTAATAAAATCCAGTGCTGCTCTTCATCCAAGGGTATTGCAAGCACAGCAGGCTCAGGTCAGATACATGGAAGAAATTCTTTACTGAAAGGGTCAGAAGGCACTTGAACAGGTTCCTCAGGGCTGCGAATGCCTCATCCCAGGGAAGTGTTAAAGGCTAGGTTGGATGAGGCTCTGAGCCACCTGGTCTGGTGAAAGGTGTCCCTGCCCATGCAGGGGGTTTGGAATCAGATGATCTTTAAAGGTCCCTTCCAGCCCAAACTGTTCTATGATGGCCTTCTTCTGCATGAAGAAACAAATTTCTTACTACTTCATGATTCTTCTGGCCTGGCATGTAGGGCTGGATTCCCAGTGCCCGTACTGGGACCAGTGGCTTCCCTTCACTTTCTACACTAACTCCTTCACCTGCACGAGCAAGAAGCCAGCTGTGAGGCAGCATGAGAGACTTTTTAGGACACAAAAAAAAACAACTGGCTTCTGAGCCCTGTTGGAAAAACCACTGTCTTAGGAGCAGGCTGGTCCTGAGCTGGTCCTGACCCAAGCAGCCCCTCTGTACCTACAAGTGCTGTGGCAAGACTTGGGGAGGAGGGAGCAACCCCTCTGCCTTGAGTGCATCCTTGTCTGTGTGAAGGAGGAGGTCCTGCACTTCTGTGTTCAGCTGCATCTGCTGGGTACTTTAGAAATAACGAGTAAAATGAAATACAGCAGCAATGGGTGCTTCAGCCTTGTGCTTTGCCATGACTAGAGATGCATTTCACCGAGGTCCTCCACACACCCCAGTTAATTCGCATGGGGCATCTCTTCACTGGTGTTCATGATCTCTGATTTTCACAGGAAGAGGTAGATTTTGGTAAAAGGCTGTGACAGAGGACTATGCAGGAGACATTGTAGTTTTTCACATGTGAACAAGACACAGTTCTCAACCACTCATTGTGGAACACAGATTGATATCGGCGAATTTTCATCATTTGCAGCAGTCAGATTCTCTGGCCCCTTACTGCCTGTACACTTCCCATCTTTCCAACGGATTCCCTTTGGCCCGATGCCTCTGAAAACATGGCCTGGCAAGGTTAAGTGACTTCAGCCTGGTGGGAGTGGTGTTTTGAGGCATTGTGTGGAGCGCTGCAGGAAGCTCTTCAGAAAGGCTCAGCCTGAGAAAAATGATCTTTCTAAATTGAGCTTTCTGACTATTTGATATCTGCTTTCATACAATGCCAGGCTTAAAGAATTTGATAGGCCAGTTTAGCCCTATGGAATATAACAGGCTTGAATTATGTAAGTTCAAAGAAATTTGCTGTCTTTATTTTTTAAGTACAAGAGGAGAAAGAAATCCACAGAATAGAACAAAATCCCTTGTCCGGCCTGGCTGCAGAGTCAGGTTTTGAGAACACCATGCTGAGTTTTGTATTCTAAAGTCATTTATCAGCTTTATACTGCAGGAATACAGAATATTATTAAATTATAATATTTCAATATTTATTCTAATATAGGTTTTTCTGGTTTTCAAAGAGAAGTTGCTATTAAAGTAGCTATGGACATGATAATTTAAAACTCTTTTTCCTGTAGGACACTTTCCAGTCTGTCGTGGGTCGTTTTGAACTTTGGAAACTATCTTCTTTCTAAAATTCACTGCCCAGCTTTGAAAGTGTTCTTATATATTTTTGACACTTGCATGGAAGCCCAGAGTGAGCAGAAGCCCCCTGCTGATTAGCAGTTCCCCCCTGAACAGACTTAGGGGCTGCAGATTAGCTCTATGAAATCAAACCACATTAAAGTTAAGTGCATGTGCAGCTAGTCTCTTGAGAACTCTTGAGACAGTGTCATAAAATTATTCTGGCCATGAATAACACAGGCAGACTGTGAGGTGAGGCACATGCAGCCAGTGGACTCTTGTAGCAGGTGGGGAGAACTTGCTTGAGCTGTTGGGATCTTGCTCTCTGGGAAAGGATTTTGAGCCATTCTATTTAAGGTACTTAAATGTCTTTAAATGTTCCTCCCACCTTGGCTATTGAAAATGAACTGAACACACAGTGAGAAGCTTTGTGTAATGCAAAGACTCCATTTCTTTAATTTCCTAAACCTCAATGTTTTGGCAAGTTGGGCCAAAACGGCCCTTTAAGCCGAAGATCTTGCACTTGGTGGCATTTATGCCTGGTGTTGCCAAAACAGGAGGCATGATTGGCAGGGTTTAATTACAGCCTGTCCTGGACTGGGACAAGCTTGACTTACCCTTGGGTGCTGCCGATGAGCTGGTTTGTTTTTCTGGGGTGCCACAGGCTCCTGTATGCACCACAGACAGGGTGCTGCTTGTGGAGCTGAGCCCCAGCATCATGCTTACTGTTGTTAGGAGGAATGGGAAAACAATAATTTATTTCAGCGAACCAGGTCACATAAGAACAAGAGCCTTTACCTGGAGAAAATTCTGGGTCAGAGGTGGGTTTGTTTGTGTTTGTTTTGGCCGTAGCCCATCAGATCCATTCCAGCACGGACTCCTTGTGAGTGGTCATGCAGGCAGCTTAAAACCAAGCCTGTGCTTACCTGTATTTTGTCCTACCTTGAGCCTTCAAATCGATGTGTTTGCTTCCCTCTGCCCCCTTGCTGAGCTTGCCCTGCTGCTATGGGATCCATTACTTACATGCTTTCCTTTCAGAAGTGGTGCTGGCATTTGCTGAGGGCAGGGAAGAACACAGATGGCAAGATGCCATGGGAGGGCTTCCAGTCCTGCCAGCCTCATCCCCACAAGGGTTCAAGGCCGCTCAGGCTTTAGAAAGAAGTATCACAGGCATGCAGGCCTGTTGGTGCCAAATCCTGTATGGAACATCTCCTCCTTTTCCACAAGCATAGCTCTGGGAGACACTCCCAGTGACACTCTTGCCCCAGTGTGTTTTTGAGTACTTTACTTTATCTAATTTTGGCAAGTCCTTAATTGCAGAAGAAGAATTCTATTTGGCAAATGTTAATTATATTTATTTGGGGAAGGGGAAAAAATAATTCTTCCAAGGAACATACTGTTTTTTATAGTTTAAAAATAAATCTGTGTAAGTAATTAGGTTGAACTGCCTAGCCAGGTGACATTTCACACTGGTTACTGTTTTAGCATTTAAATTCGTATTTCCATAGGCAAGCATGTACACCAAAGCAATTGTTCTCATTGGTGCTTGATGCCAGTAAGTTGTGCAGGAAGAGTCATCCATCTTGCAAGAAAAATAAAAATATTCTTTGCATTCTAAGCATTTCCTCCTGAATTTTTCAGGTGTTAGGAGGGGCTCTTGAGCTCATTTGTCCTTCAGAGGTGGGTTATAGAGGGAAGTTAAATAATTTGTATAATTCAGTAATCCCCTGACAGCTTTTTAAAAAGTAAGCCTGCTTTGTGAACAAGCAATGGTAACCCATTATTTTCCTATTTGTGTATTAAAACATAAAGGCAGCTGCTGTTACTCAAGATGACAAAGGACTGTTCACTTGACCCCACAGACAGGGAAGTCTGTTGGCTTCTCATCTAGGAAATGCAAATCATGTGATTCTGATCGGCAGTTTGTAAAGTGTGGGATTCATCTGCAAAGTGATGATTGTTCTGCCTGAACAGAAGAAATCTACTTAGACTGCTATGAGACACACTAGGTGGGCTGAAGGAAAATAGGAATTGGGGTGAGAATTTTGATTTTATGTTCTCGAAGTTGACAATAGCTTGCAGCTTGAAGATCAGTGTAAGTAACATCAGTTTCACTCTTAAGGTCTGCCTATAACAATGATGGCAAATTTATGTGAGCTATGTCCAAGAGGTCAGTGAAAAGAAAATTAAAAGAACAAAACAATTATCAGTAGGTTTTCACTGTCTGTGTGGGGATTTTCACCTTCACTGGAAAAGTTTTGGAGGTCACAAATCAAGAGGGATTAAGTCTTTCACCTGGTGCCTCTGAAGCACAGAATGCATTCTCTGGACATGAGGGCAGGCAGCCACACATCTTCTCAATACAGGAAGGGACCTCTTCTGTCTGCTGGCCTAACCTTACTTGGTCATCCACTGGGAATTTCTGCTGGAGATGGTAGAATGAGAAAACTCTGATCAGCCTTCTCCTCCAGGTAGATTCCCCCAACCCCTTCTAAAGAGCTATTTCTCTTTCTTCGTATTTACCTTGTTGCATTAAATGGAAAACTTAGCTCTGTAAGCAGACAATCTATACAATCTGTGCTCATTTTTTGACTTTTCCCACCTCCTTCAGCAGTACTAATGGCTGGAGTTGTCTTCTATGATGTGAAATCATAGATTCATGGATTTCCTCACCCATAGGAAAGAACAGATATCTGTATCTGGGAAATATTTGCTAAATTCAGCCCCTTCCCATCACACGGAATTTTCACACTGTGCATGAGGAATCAGTGAAGCACAACTGGGTGATACTGAGGAGGTGGTGTTATTCTACTAGAAGAAATTTAACATGCATGTCATTGATCAGAAGTGGCTTTTGTGTGAGGGGAAATTCAGTGACTACTGTTGCACAGTTTTACAGGGTAAGATGTAGGAGATGAGGCAAAAAGGGTGTGCTTGTTTCTTTTTAGTAGCATCGCTCTGCTGGTGCAATTTCAGCTGCAGTCAAAAAGAGGTTTGTAAAACACTGAGCTGCCCTGTGTGTTCCCTGCTGTAGCCGCCTTCTTTTTACTCAGCACATGGAGAATTTTAACTAAAAATTTGCTTTTGTTTTCTTGATCCAGTGTACTGTTTCCTACAGATATTATCAGAACATAAAAAGTATGACGTCAATTGAGGTTCCAGAATTTCCAGTATGAAATGCATCTGCTGGAGGTTTTTATTTATCTTTTGTCTGCATTTGAGTAGATTGAGCCAGATCAGTGTTTAATCATGATTAGGCCCATTGTAATCTCTGTTCTTTATGAAATCCCTCTCCGAGCAGAGCAGGTTGTTTATTTGTGAAAGGTTATCCCTAGGAGCTTTTCAGTGTTTGAAAGAGAGGTGCTGTTTTTCATTTGCAGGGGTAAGCATAGGCACACCACATCTTGCTTGCATGGATGTAAATGTGGTTGTGTGTGCATTTGATGTGATTTTTTTTTTTTTTTAATGTAGCCCAGAAGGGCAGTGAAGTCTGGGACTGGGTCTTTGTGTGCATATTTTTAATTGCCATAATCCTTCTGTACAGTGTGAGCCCTATCTTGCAATCTTGCTTTGGGCTGTTGGTTAAAAAAGATCATAAGGCGATTTGCAATGAATGAATTAGTTGCTGTAAAGCAGTTATATTTACTGCCTGTTCTTAGACCTAGCCTTTCCAGAAAGCAGTTGACCCCTTTGAAAATTAAGTACATTTGGGTGTCCTCTAGAGTCAGATAAGGAAACAGCAGTCTTGCTTTCAGAGATCAGGAGAAAGAGATGCCGACTTGGCCACTGAGTCAGGACCTTTGATCAGTTTCTTCCAGCCCTGTCACTGCCTTATTTTTCTGCTCCCTATTTCTAGAGAGGACAGCTGGAGTCAGCTCTTTGAGCTATGGGATGGACTTCTGCAGAGTTCATCAGCTGATGTAGATCCTCCTGCTCTGTTCCTTCAATGCCATCATGGAGTCAATGATTGACCACTTAGAGTAAAAGGAGATTATTCCAAATCATCCCACTGATTTTGCTTTAATTCTTTTTCTCACTTTATTCCCTATTACTTTACTCTTTTGCTTTCCCACACCCTCCCTGTATTTCCCCCTCTTTCCCTTGTCTTGCTTGTTTACCTGAGTGCAGGTAATATTCAGGAACACAGTGTTAATTTTTTTTTAGACTTCACCCCATGGGGTCATGAAATCTGAGTGAAGGGAAGAATAGCTGTAATTGGAAAGGAATAATTTTTGGCTGAGTGGAGCTGCAAATGACATAGCATTTTTTACTAAATGGGTGGCTTTTTTGGCATTATGGTATCTACCAAATTGCCTTAGGAACACTGCAGCTCTGCTGTGTTTGCTTCTGGCCTTTCATATTGTCCTTCTTTCTGTTCTCTAGGAGGGATCTAAATTGGAAGTTTAAGGACAGGTATTGGTGGACCTTACAGTTCTGGCTAGGTCCATGATGGTTTCAGTAGCTCTCTGCAGGAGGAGCTATGAGTACTTTGTCTTTCCAGGCCCCTCACCTGCAAACTATCATCACATGGCCAGCAGCATTGAAAGCACAGGCTTTCATCTCCTAGAATTTCTGGTGTCTTTGATCTTGGCTAGATTTTTTTTTCTCTGTAGTTGCGTTGCCCATCTCTTTTCTGATGATCAGTGGACTTCAATAAACAAAGCACTAGAAGCCATGCTATACACACCACAGGGAGCTACAGAGAACACAAATTCTCTTAAAATGCTGTCCCTTACTAGGTGCCCTCTTCTTCCATAGAGCACAGCTCTGCCTCTCTGAGCAGTGGTGATATGGAGATTGCTCGTTCCAATAGCTTGGCATTTTTTTGTAAATCATCTGGTCTTATTCCTGAACATAAGCTAAACTCACCCAGTAGTGAAGTCATTCTATACATTTCCAGAGCAGGGAGAAACAGAAAATATGTGTTTATAAGTGCTGGCAAGTGTTAAGATTTGGCTGTGGGTGGTAGAAGTAAGAGAAGGCTTAGTCCTTTTTCCTTGATTTCTTCTAGAAGATGGTAGAAGGCAAAGGATGTTCAAAGAACAGGAACAGTTTTGAACAGTCAGCAATTTGAAGAAGAGTGTTTTTTGGTTTTGTTGCTTTTTTCCCCTTCCTTTTTAATATATTGACATTGCAGCAAGGGTTTTAATGTCATCTCCAAAAATTTTTGATAGTAATGCATATGCTCTCTATGGGAAGCCAGAATCCATGGCATCTGTTGGAACAGAACTTTGGTCTGGGTTGAAGGACAGTCCTGTAGACTCTGTGGAGGGCATGCTGGTAAGGGCAGACAGAAAACCATGTATTATTGCTCATGGAAACTTATAAATAAAGAATGGGCTGTTTCAGACAGAAATCAGTATCAAATTGGGCTCTTTAAATTAAGGGCTAGAGCTGTCAAAAAAACCCAAAAAAACGAAAGGAGTATGAGATTTTTCTATTTTTTTTAAAGAAAGATAACATAGCCCAGTACTAGCAGCCTGGAAGAGATCCTCCAGATAATAAGCATTAAAAACAACAAAAAAACAAAAACAAAAACAAAAACAAAAAACCAAAAAAAAAAGGAATTAAAAGTGAGGCAGGTTTAAATAACTTTACAGAAGGTGGCACAGTGTTCTGTAGGGTGGTGTAATCAATGCCTGAAGGAAGAATAAATATTTGAGGCTAGCAATGGTTGTGAGTCATATTAGATGTTTCTTTCTTCCTTATTTTTGTTTTTACCATGAGAAAGAATGCTTGCTCTAAGCAGAGATGTAAATCAGTTGGGGAAAACAGTAACACTAACAGTAGGAAAGAAATGAAGCCACAATACACCCAACTCACTATTAATGAAGTTTTATCATGAGGGTGGAGAGAGACCTAAGCTTACATGCTTAAGCAGCTTCCCGTGATTAATAACAGTTAAATATTGTGATTTCCCTGTTCCCTTTCAGTTTTATTTGTTCTTCTTTTGCATTAGCACATTTTCCCCCCTCCTCTTTTCCTCTGGCTGAAGGTGGTATGCAGATGAGGAGATTCAGATGACGGCAAATCAATATAGCTCAACGGTCAGTTTGTTTGGGGTGCTTTTAATCAGTGAATAAGATACTGTTTCTTATCGCTTTTGTATCTCATGTTCCCTAGGATGATCTTCTATTTGCTTTCTATATTAAGGGCTAGGTTCTGATAAACTCATTATCACCTGGTGCAGCCCTGGTCGTTCCTGGGTGAGTAAGGTTGTATTCACAGTGGTGTCATTTTACACCACACCACAGAAATTGATTCCTGGGTTTCATGGGAAAATAATCGACCCAGGATTAAGCATAAAAAACCAAACCCTCATCTCCTAACAAAAACAAAAAAAACCCAAACCAAAACAAAAAAACCCCAAATAAAAAACCCTCCCAAACAAGCAAAAAAACCTCAACAAACCCCCACAATAAACCCACAACCAGCAAACATCCAAACCCCACACAAACAAACCAAACCAAAACTATAAGATGTTCCCAGGAAGCCATTGACTCCTGGTTTCCCAGTACTGGATATCCAGTCCAAATGAGCATGTAGTTTAGGTCTCCAGACAACTGCTGCATGGATGTTCATGATTTTTGTGATCCTGTGATTTTAGTACAATTACTCAGTTGAGCTGGGTACTGTTTGATGACAACATAGTGCAAGTACTTGAACTCAAATACTCAGCTTTAGTAAAACCAGTGTGATAAAGAAGATATTCTCACAGTCACCAGGGATTCTTTTTGTTCCTTTTTGTATCATGTCAGTTCCCTTGGCATGTCATTATAGCTGTTAATGATAAGTAGTGCTTACTTATGAAGTATAAAGCACTCCCTTGAAAAGACTTCAAGAATATATTTGTGACCATGCTTGATGACCTCTTGAACCTTAATTTATAAATTATGTTTAAAATAAAAAAGTCTTTAGGAGTATGAAAAGAAGTAGTCAGGAAACTTCTGCCAAATGAGTCATCTCATGAAGTACAAGGAAAAAGCTCAGCTTGTGAATGGAAACATGAAAAATTAAGAACCCACAAATTTTCTACATGGAGGCCTGGTAGATATGGCTGTCCTCTTCCACAGGGAAAGGGCAGCATAGATTTCCACCAAGCATCTATGTAGACACCTTCCTATTAATTGGCAAAAGGGATGAAAGTGAATATTCCATTTTGACAATAGGCAGCTAAACATTCCATAATTCTTCACTAGTGCCTCCAGCACTAAAAATATTTTAGTAGAGTTATTGTATTGCCTCTTTCAGTTGTTGTTCTGCCGCTCTGCACCAAAGGTTGTTCCTTGTCTTCCTTTTAAAGATCTATTAAAAGGCACTGTTTATATAAATAATCACCTTTGTTTAGGATGAAGGTAGGAGAACAGGCCAGTGGATGATCTGCATTGTTGTCCAGGGAAAACAGTGTTTAAAGGCTAGCAAAGAACTCAGTTTATGGGCAACAATCTGTTTTTTAAATCATATATTCAAAGATTACGACAGTAATTTCCTCTTGGATATATTAGAAAATTAAGCACTTGGGTGGCTGTGGTGAACTATAATTCATCTGGGAGGGCAGTGTAGAAACTCACTGCTAAATTTTTCCAAAGTAAGTACTCAAAAGGGAAAGCAAGTAACTTGGGAGTGCAAACTCCTACCACTCCCCAATGGATCCTGTCAAACCTGACTTACGAAAAAAAAAAAAAGTGATCTGATTCCAACAAGTTCGTATATGGAAACAAACCATCACACACTCTTGATAATTGAGATAATGTTAAGCTTATCAGCATAATTATTTCCGGCACATTCCCGAAGTACAATGGGTGAGTAACACAGCAGCAGCAGGAGAGGGGCGCGTGTCCAGCTGGATCCACATCCATGGGCTGGTTCAAAAGAGAGTCAAGCTCATGAAGGGGCTCAGATACCTGGCGTGGGAAACAATGCCTTCAGTTTGAAAAACCTTCCAATCCTGCCAAGCATCATTTAGCTGCTGCTTAACCTTGGGGTGCCTTAAATGACGGTCTCCCCTGACGCTTAGCTGAGCAGTGCCTCCCTGCAGACATGGAATTACCCACCTCTGAAGCAGGCAGAGGGACTGGAACACTCTAGTTTCTAGTCTGTGTAGAGTTGGGCTTGAAAAATGATCCTTCCTCATAGCTTCCTCCGAGAAGCTCAGTCCTGAAGGCTTCCTTTCTTAAAAGCATAAATCTTAAAGTGGTTTTTGCAGCAAAGCTGGGAATTCAGGTCACCACAAGGCTAATGGGGCTGACGCTGCAGTATGGTGTTTGCTCTGTGGTCCATAGCATAGTGCCTGGAGCTGTCATTCCAGAGCTGAGTGAGAATCTGATCTTCAGAGGAAATAAATCCTTCCTCTAAATTACTGGTGTGCTCCTTAAGAAGCAGAAGCAGCACATTTTCCAGGAATAAAATGAGGTCTTGAGTTGAGGAAAAAGCCATAGGTGTCTTCAGCTGGACCAGGCTTTGGGACACCAATTTACACATTATCCCAACAAATGAGCTTTGTATGTCCATAGCACACAAAGGTACGTGGGGAGTGGGGACTGTGCCTGTGGGTCTTGTATTATTTCTGAAGAAAGACAAGGGGTGAATATTTAGCTGTGCTGAAGGGTTCTGCCTTGATTTCACCTCTTGCAATGAGTGTATAGAGCTTTTGAAGGGTGAATTAGGTAATGTTTGGGAAGAATGTGGAGGGTAGCAAGAACTTATTTGGTCGTGAATCTGGATGTTTTGATTTAGTTCTAGGAACAACAAGCCCATACAGAAAGGATGGGAAGATATTGCTCCAGGTCTCAATGACCCAGTACAAATAGGACACACTGGCATGGCCAAAGGGGCAGATAAGTTTTCCAGGCGAGAATCTATGGCCTTTGTCTGTTCAGTGGATTGATTCCTTTTTTTTTTGTCCTTCTTTGTCCTAGAATTTTTCTCCCAAAATTTTAAGTTTTTTTAAAATTATTTCCTCAACTGCAACATCATCGTAGAATTTTGTACAATATGGAGAAAGAGAAAACTTTTTTCCATCGCAAATATATACATATAGCTAAGACTGAAACTCATTCTCTGAAGGGGGTTCTCCTTTGAAAACACTCATAATTACCTGACTATCGGACCCCCACCTGCCTTTGTGTAATATCAATACATGAACAACACAAGCAGTAGGGATTATGCAGATTTCCATGAAGTCTTACTGTAAAGGCTATTTGAATGGGCATGTGAAAAATGTTATAACTTAAGGTCACCCCAGTTTTCCCACATGCTACTTATGTGGAACAGAGCTGGTGAGTGCATCCCACACGGCAGGGGACACATCTCGTTCTCACGTGCGTATTTTTTGACTGTGTTGCAAACAGGAAAGGGATATGCTTGAGAGAAAGGCAAACAAGCACTGAAGGCCTGAGACAACATTCTTGTCAGTGGGAAATAGGATCCAGTGATGAGTCTCAGTTTCAGGCTTTAATCATAATAACGCTTCCTTCCGTGCTGTTACATTTGGTTATAGGAGAATCCAGATGTCACTGAAACACCTGATGCTCCTCTGTGTCCCCTTCCTGAGTTGCTCCAGCCTGTGGGAAGTGCATTCAATGTTACCCAGCTGCTGGAGTGTGCTGAGCATCCTGGCTCCACTGTGTCTTTGATGTCCTCTTGCCTTGTGCTGTCACATGCACCCGCACCAGGACAGCAGTCCTGAAGCCTCTGATCTTTCCCCACCTCTACCTCAAGAGCCAGTACAATAAAAAACAGCACTCACAAGTCTCTTCATCCCCCCAGCTCTGCTTTTCCTCCCCACAAACCTGATCTAACAAAACACTCATCTTCTGGAAGTCAAATCAGAAAGTTTTCCCTGAAAACCAAAGGTGTTGGTTTCAGGTTCTTGGAAATATTTGTAACGTTTCTGCTCTTGGCTTTCTGGGTCAGGCTTCATTAGGCTGAGCCAATTGTAGCTGTGTCCTGTGGTAGATTGGATTTGGATTACAGATGTTCATGTCTGCTTTTTCAATTAGGAATAAAAGTATAGTCCAGTTGGATGAATAAAGAAAGGATAATGTGCATTTACTTTTTAATTTATAAAGGACATAGGGATAGAACAGGGAAGCCAAATATGTATTGAAGGATGGATTAAAAATGAGCATTGCCAGAAGGTCTCATGAAGCCACTGTTAGTTTTGTTGAATCTTCTATCAAAAATATATTAGATCATATTTCAGGATGGGATTTTTATTGGGGAGTGTTGTGGGCCTTCTCTTCTAGTGCCACTGCTCGGTTTACAGGGTCTATCTTAGAGCTCTTCTGTTTACCCTTCCTGGATGCACCAAGTCCATCATACTGGGAGATGCTCTGTAGCACAAAACAGCACTTACCTCAAACTACAAGTCTCTTTCCCCATGGAAAGGCAAATCTTGGCTAATATGACACCTCCACATAACTGAGATGATAAAGAGTTGATAGAAGTTTCTTACTCATCTCTGGTACTCATTAAAGCTGCTCCCTCTACTGCTTATTAAAAGAAAAGTTACTGAGCATATGTGACATCTAGGAAGGGAAAATTTATTTGGTCGTTCTCATCTCTCTTCTCCATTAAGAGGAACCAAAATCACCTTTTCTTTGAAGAAAAAAGTAGCTGTTTACCTCAACTGCAGTGCCCTTCTGGCCTGACAGCTTCTGTGGTAGTTAACCAAAATGGGTATTTAATTGCTTTGAGTGCCTTTCTGAAGTTCAGGTGAGGGTTACTGCACCTAGACATACTATGCCACAACAACAGGCTCACCCTGCAATCTCCAATGCTCTTTCTCCCATTGGCTTTCTCACAGTCTCTGCTCTGACTCCAGGTCTGAAACAAAGGTACCCTCCAAAGAGCAGTCCCTAGCCAATAAGAAATGTGTAATTTATTAAATCCTAAGGCATTGTTTTCCTGGGTCATATTTCATTTCCTCAGGGTTTAGGGGTAGCCCATCTTCTTTTTGAGCAAAAGATGTTCACCACAAGACAGGTTGCTGGCATTAGGGGAGTAACACTTGGCAGGCCAAGATGTTCAGGATGGAGTGGTGTCATCATCTGGGAAGGATGACCCTGCTGCACACATGGGGCTGGCTGCACAAATATCACCCCAAAACAAAACACAGAGTAGCCAGGGCGTGCTGAAGAAGAGGTGGTGGGAGCTGCTGGTGTGCAGAATTGCTTGCAGCTCTGCCAGTGGGAAGAGATACTGCACTGGAAGAGATTGAACTTTATGTGCAAATTAAATGTTCTTGCAGTGCTTGGAGTGCCCTGGGGAGGCAGATAGGTGTGTTAGGAAGACTGTAACTGTCTTATGCTCTCCAGCATGTGCCAGCCCAGCATGGTTTTTTTCCCTGCTCCCAATTAGTCTAAGCCTTTGCCTTCGGTTTTCCAATCACTCTTCAAATGTGCATTTCTCCAGCTTCTTCCAGCTGCCCTCTGTTATTTTCCTAAGTCAGCCATAAGTACCTGTCTCTGCTTCTGGATAGGCAGGGAGGGACAGGTGCCAGTTCTTTATCAGGGTGAGCAAAGAGCAATTGCACCTTTGGATCCTCCCTTCTTGGGAAAATGACGTGTTGCTCATCAGCAAATGAAACAGAGCTTTTCCCTTCTTGGGAAAATGACGTGTTACTCATCAGCAAATGCAACAGAGCTTTTCCCAGTTCCTGGGGTAGTGGTTCTTATTGGTGCTTGGCATGCCAGATGGGGGCAGTCATAGAATTGTAGACATATTTTTGGTTGGAGAAGACCTTCAAGATCATTGAATCCAATGGGCAGGCAGTTACCTGACAAAAGGAGGTTGACCACTCAAAAGCACAGGCTGCTTTTTGTTTAGAGTATGACTTGGAGCCTGGTGCTGCCATGTTCCTGCTCCCTGGCAGCACTGCCTATCCCACAAAAACCAGCACCCAGCTGGAAGAGAGACCACAGGGCATCTGAGTAAATAAGCCCTGGTGCTGTTGATCTTGGTGTGTGTGTCAGCTCTGACTTGGTATGTGTAGGTTATAACCAAGAGGCTGATTGAATTTCAGGAAGCTTGCAGTCTCAAAGGCTCTGGAGAAAAGCAAAACTAGAACTTCTCTTCCTTAGGAGGATTTTTTTTTTTTTTTGGGGGGGGGGTAGAAATAGTTGTTTTGATGGACTGAGATTTTAATTTTTCTTTACCACTTGAGGAATTGCCTCTCAAAGGTGTTGGCATAGCTCTAACTTAGCTTTGTAAAAGAGGAAAGCACTTTTTTTTTTTTCATTCACAATGTGGACTAGGAACTTGTCTGTATATTTTTGCTGCATGAGGGAAAACGTAATGTTGGTTGACGTTGGGTTTTGTGGGCAGAAAAACATGATTTGAAAAATGCCATTCTCACTCCAGCTAAAAAACATGACCTCAGCAAGTATGCTGTCACAGCTTCAAAATATGTGTGCCTGTAAGCCTTGGAAAATGAGTACAGATTGGAATCAGCTGCTGTAGGCCAAGTTCTCCATGGCTGCAGCCGTATCCAGAATGGTCTTTTTTTCTGAACGAACCATGTAATCTTATTTGTCATCTTTTTGTTTGCACAAAGTCAAATCAAGGCCCTAAAAAAAAAAAACTTTGAAGGAAACAAACTATTCAAACTAGTAGACTGCAGATGCTCTTTTTAATAAAGTGATGGTTTCTGTAGGATTGATTCAGTCCTGTCATATGCTTTGTGCTGGCTGTACTTTCTCAGCAGCTGCAACCTAGAGATAAGTCTTTTGTCAAGTTACAGTTGAAATCCTAATTTCAACAATATTTTTGTTTTTCTGATTTAAGTTATTTAAGTGTTAGAAAACTCCTTGACCAAATCCACTCTGTTTGAAGAAATCAGAATGGCATCAGGAGTGAGTAATTATTGCTGCTGTGATTTGTTGTATTAGCTGGGGTAGCACCTGGTGATGAGCTGAGAGCAGAGCTATGTTCCCAGGCTGTGCAAACACTCTACCTGCCTCCCAGTTCCATAAATCAGCCCAGCCCCAGCACTGCCTGAAGGTACATAATGGGCAACGACGTGGTATGTTAATGTGGCATCTTGAATTATAAGCCTCAGCCAACCTCTGCACGTCAGAAAACTGTTTTAAAAGCTGTGCCAAGCGTTTTTGCTTCGGGTGTGCAACTAGAATGACTCTTGGTCTTCTGAGACAAATAAGGGTGCCTGGATTGTGTGTATCTGAGGATCAATGCTTACAGCTTCGGCCTGCAGGATGCTGAACTTGCAGACAAGGGAGTCCGTGAAAGATCAGGATTTGATTTTAGTTTCTGAATCAAAAGATAAGCATGAAAATAACTATCCCATCATATCCCATACTGATGTCCCTGTAAGAAAGAAATACATCTGTGCATCTCTGTAGCTCTTCAAACTGTCTTAGGCATGTCCCAGTGCAGAGTCACTCTGCACATGAGGTTATTGTTTGCCTTGCAAATCCTTTGTTAAATTGCTGCTTGATCTGGAGGGGTGTTCTGGACCCAAGATTTTGTCTGAGGATCCTTCTTTGCTGTGAAAGCCTCTGCATTTCACCAGTTTCTCCAATATCAGAACAGGAGGATGCATGGTGGAAGTCCCTCTGTTGCTCTTTCACAGGGATGATGTTTTCCTAGCCCTTTTCCCCACAGTCAGAACATATGCCATCCAACTTTTGCCTATCCTTGCCAGCTTCTAGCCAGAGCCTGCCTGGAGCCGACATCAGCCTTGCAAAGGACTCTAGCTCCTGTTGAGCCTGGTCTTGAAACCCCTGACAAAAAGTACTCCATATTGTCCACACCAAGGTGTTCAGATCCCAGATTTTCCAGGGCGGTTTTTATTATTTATTTACTTACTTACTTACTTTTATTTCAGTCTCAAGATGTTACACAGGAAGACTCGTGGGCTCTTCACAGTGTCCACAGTTCTGGTATCTCTGATCTGCTGGGCGTTAGGATGCAGCCTCTCCAGCTCTGACCATGTGCTTGGACATGTAATGGCGCCCTAGTGCTGTGTCTGTTCAGCAGTGACCAGGAAGATGAGCACCTCTGGGAAGCGTGAGAAGGACGTGCTAGAACTGCGTGCAAGTGCGCAGCTGCTTCCTTCATGCACGGAGGAAATCAAGCACGTGTCCCTGGCGTAAAGTCAGAGGAGCCTTACCCCAAAACTCCAGCTATTCAGCTTGGCCTCCACCCTTCCTCTTGTGTTGTGCCGGTGGCTGTGCTGTCGGATTGGGGCCAGCCGTGCTACGGGGGCCTCCTGCCTCCAGGGGGATTTGGCAGCTGTTTGTGAAGCTCCAGGCAGGGGTGGGATATGGCGCAGCCAGCATCTTCGGAGGCAGCACAGAGGAAACCCCTTTCCAATCAAACAAGTAGCTCTGGAGGAAAAGGGTCTGAGGGATGAATGTTCTACTTGTAGTATTTGCACTGAGATATTTTAGTTGTTATTTATCTCCAAGTCAGGGGTGAGTCAGCCTGGGATGTGGCTCAGACCATCTCCTTTGCAAGCCTTCAGGGAAGGCAGAGAGCACAGCCTGTGCTCCACTGTGCCTCTCACCAGTGTTACACATTTTATTTTGCAATTCTTTTTAAACCCTCCAAGTTGATGTTATTTTTTTCCCCTTTCCTCTCTCTCTAGTTTTGTATGGAGCTGAACCAGCCGACGCTGCCAAACATCCGCAAGTGGAAGGGCCCTAGAGGATGTTGGAAGGGTGTTGTTTCCGAAAAACCCTCAGGCCAGCTACACAAGGTACATTAATCCCCAAGTCTGAACTTTGGCTTTGCTTTTCTCAACCCCCCTCTAACCAAGGACATATTTTGAATATTTAAGGCAATATTTTTTGCAAATCCTTTTTGGCAAGGTTTGCATTTCTTGTTTTTTAAGCTGGCTGTTCCTATAGCTTTTAATTTGACTGCTTTTATGTTTTGGAAGAATTGTGGCACAATTGTAAGGAGGAAGATGTGTGTATGTATATTTGGTGTGCAGGTTTTTGGGAGAAGTGGATAAAAGCAGTACAGATATATAGATTAAAAACCATGCATTTGGACAAGATAAGAGTTCTGAGTTTTTCCCCTGGCAGGCTGCAGTACTTTTGACATTTTTTGTGCAAGTCACCTGAATTTGCTCCCTGGTGCTGCACTGGCTGGCATTTGGAAGGGCTTCCCATTTTCCTAGTTTGCAAGTGAAGAGTCTGCAGAGGTGCCCTGCAGCCTGCCATCCTTACCTGGAAGAGTTTACCTTGTGTGCTCCCCAGAGTCCTCGGCACATGTATTTAAAAAGCCGTGGACTCTATCTGAAATTTGCACTGTGCTGCACTGTACTTTTCCTGCAGCATCTTCTGCTCTGGGAATATATATATATAAATAAATACACACACACACACACACACATATGTACTGCATATATACATATATACACACACACATATATACACATATACATATACACACACACACACATATATATATGTACTGCAGGGAGGTACTGATTTATTGAGGTGGTGACAGTTGCACCTGCCTACCCTTGACAATATTCAAGGTGTAGCTGCGCTGGGCTGAACCTCACTAACAGTGCCCAAAAGCAGTTTCTCCCAAGGGAAATTTCTCTTTTTCACCCTTAAGGGTGCTAATGAGTTTTCAGAGCAGTGTCCTCCTCAAGCTTGAGCCTGTTGTTGCTGATTAGGGTCATTCTCGTGGTGCAGTTTTTGCAGTGTGGATGATGTTGTGGGTAGAAGCAGGATCTAAGATCTGTCACGTAACAAGTAGTGCCTGTCAGCACATGGAGCAGTGTTCAACAATCTATTGATCCAGAATGATCTATTCTGAGCATTGTTGTTACCAAATATGTGGCTGCAGTTGTGTCCTAGAGCCATGCTACTTAGAATCCCCATTTCTTTATTTTGGCTTTTCCAAACCAGGTTGCATCACCTTTCACTGGTTTTGGACTGATGTTTTGGGAGGTGCAGCTCCTTTTATTGCCCTTCTGAGAAAAACCCAAGAATGAGGGAAAAATTAACTCAAACAAACTAAAACCCACCACCTGAGCAGCACAAGGATTGTACTCTAGCTAGACAGACACAGAGGGTCAAGAAGGGTCTGGAAAGATACAGAGTGTCTGAATATGTCTAAAGTTTAATATAATTCACGCTTAATTGTGGTGCAGAGTGCAGATGCCCTTCAGGACATTTTTATTCCTGGCTTGGAGTTTTCCTTTAGGATCTCTTATTAGGCCAGATCATTAAAATGCTAATTATAAAGAGTTGTGCAAAGTTGTCAAAGTTGTTCTCTCCATTTTTTTTTAACCAAGAATTATTAATAAATGTCTCAGAATTTCTATTTAAATTCAGAGTCTTTGGTCAGTTCTTTCTTGAGCTGTACTTCCAAAGATAACAATGGCAGCTTTGACTACAGGCTGAGTAAATAAAAATGATAATCCACCTAATTTTATAAGGCTATAGGGATGAGTGGTTCCCAAAATTATGGGAGAAATGTGCAGCCAAACTAAGAACAGAAATTTTATCTACTTGAATCTTCCTTTTAGCTGCTTTAACAGGAATCTGGCTGAGCTGGAGAACCCTCCACTAAGCCAAAAAGCTTCTTCTGTGCCTGGGACTAGTTAGTGAGTCTGTTAGGTTTGAGCACCATGTAAACAAATGCAGTAAGGTAACATGGTGTAACTCCAAGAACACAATATCTTTGGCACAAGCTGATTTTGGGATGCGTTGTAGGGCTCAATAACATAAAATGGTGGATGGTGCTTCTGGCTCGTGCTTCCATACATTCTGAGCATTTCAACCAGGCAATGACTTTTGACTGCTGCATTGATACGAAGTCTGGAGCCTGGAAATAGCCAACAGCTGTTGACAGCAGTTTTATTCTGCCACATCTTTTCCTGTAGCAATTTTTAGACCTTAGGCTTCTTACTGGTGGAATAATTTTGTCAATATTTTGAAGGTGAGTTATCAAAGGAGATACCAAAGAATTTTAACCAACCTTAACCCTTTCAAGGTTCTTGGGAAGTTAGCGGAGCAGTTAACATTTTTTTTATTGCAGCTGAAATGGAGAAAACTCTTCCTTGCAATGGATTTAACTGTGATTTGCTAAGGGGAGTGGGTTTGAATGATGCCAAGGAAAGTGGTGTCTGGGTGATGGGAGAAGAGAGTGACAGTCTTCAAATTAGATACTGCTGGTGGTGCGACAGCATAGACAGTTTTCTGAAAATGCCCGTTCCACGTCATGAAGTAATCAAAAAAAAAATAGCCCATTCAGGATCATAGAAGCAGAGCTGAAAGGAGCAGAGATCTGAGCATGAAACATTCAAGCTGGAAGAGAGACAGAGAAATTGACAGGGCTGAGAGGTCTAGACCAGGTTTCATGCCAAGTGACTGAAAGAGCCCGGTTATTTTTAGCTTGTGGGTGAAAAAAGTCTGTGAGCTGGTGTCGAGCCTGAGGGAAGGAACAACTGTGAACAGCATCACCTACTGCAAGCCCTAGCAGTCACCCAGTGAGACCTCAAGGCACCAAACTCATGGTTAGACAATTAATCATGTGGGTAACGAACTATCTCATTACTGACCGCGCTCAGAGGTATCCAATGCCTTGTCTGGAGTAGGAGGAAATGAGGATCACATCAGCCCAAACACGCATGCGAGAGGCAGCGTCCTTCACCCCTGCAGGGGTCTGAACATTTAGAAGATAAAGCAGATTATTAAATCCTTGGCTTTACTGGAGCAGTGCTGGAATTAACTGGGTGTCCAATAGCCAGCGTGCAGGTGTGAGGGGCTGTTGAGTAGAGTGATGTGTGCTTCAGCTTGGCACACTCACCACTCAGTGAAGTCAGTGGAGCTTCCCAGCAAGCATTCCTCCCACATCTGGTGGGAGTTTTGGCAGGGGTGAGATGAAGAAGCCTTTCCACTTGTCCATTGTATCTTCCACTGATAGCCCAGGAAGCTGTTTCTCCTTTATGCTTGGGCACAGCCAATTGGGCTTCCTGCCTTCAGCAGGCACCATGCCTAGATATGGATATGGACATAGATATATAGCTATAGCTAGATATAGATTTAGATATAGATTATATAAATATAGATATGGGGCTACATTTGGGCAGAATGTTTTGTTTTTACCATCTTGTGACCGGCATTTCTTTTTCTTTTTTGATTCCAGGGAGTTGAATATTCTGGTTTCCTCTGGGATACAACAGCTGGCATTGAGCTGAAAGATGCCTCCTCTCAGGAGACTGCACAGACCAATGGCAATGGGAGGCACTCATATCCTCATCCATATCTTGCACATTTCAAGGTAACTGCCACAGTGCCAGTCCAGCCTTTTTACTAAAAAGAATTTGGCTAAGATGAAAAGAGACACAGCCTTCTCACAGATAGAAATTTGCATGAGCCTCTTACCCTTCTCATCTCTGTCCCATGGATTGATTATAGATAGGTGCTTAATGCACCTTAATACATGCAGTAGTTTACTGCAGCCAGTCCTTTCCCTTGCTCCTGTGGTAGCAAACCCTGCTGCGAGGAAGTATTTGAGAACCTGAGGGTCAGTGGATCCTCAATAGCAGCCAGGCCACAGGGCTGGGGTTCTTGTCAGTGCCACAAAGCAGGATGAGTGCAGGGAGAATGGAGATTGATTTTATATATATGTACATATATGAGTATGTGTGTCTATAAGGCACAGTGCTTCAGTGAAACTTGGGCTGGCCTATCTTATGTTGCTGTCACACTTCAGAGTTTCCATTTTAAAGCTTTTTCACTAGGGCCAAACTTTTCTAAAAGAACACCATCACTTTTGGAACCATATTCTTGGGTGTATGCTGGAGCAAACATATGAGCAGACAGAGCCCATCTCCATACAGGCTGTAATGAAAGGGTCCAGTTTAGGGAACTTGACATCTCTGGTAATGCTTCGAGAGAAGCATTAATTGAACAATTATTAATAAGTAAAGTATTAGTAATTAATTGATCATACAAATAGGTCCAAGTGAACAGGAGATTGCAGGGAGTCAACAGCTCTTTCAAGGTACATTAAGTTTCTTGGTTATCTCTGTGACAAGCCAGGGCTAATCACAAGACAGTAGTAATTAGCCCCTGTAATGACCATGACATTATTTGGTTTTGCATAAACTGGTTTTCATAAGCAGCTGACTTCTTTCTGCAACTGCGGTGAAAGGAAGCTGTTTGCTAATGCAAACTAGTTTCCTCAGAACTGAGCGGGTATGAGGTTATTGCAAACAGAGCTGCAAAATGCAAATGCCTCCCTCCTCTTCCTCCCCACACTGAGGCATAGGGCAGTGTGAGTCCTACTGCCCCAGATCTACAACTGAAAGTACTAGGAACTGGCACGTGGCTTTGTGTTGTGACCTCGCATTCCACACGTGCACGGCATTGATTCCTCCTGCTTGCCCCCCCAGGTTGGAATGAATGATCTGACCGTGGTTAACCTTCACCTGGCCTTGCCACCCTCCGCAGGAGAGAACACCGGGAAGAACCACGACAGCCACAAACTGGCAGCCTGTGCACAGAGTCTGCAGGAGACTCTGAAAGGTAAGGCAGGGGTTTTCCTGCCAGCTGTCACATGCACACTATCTAATTCAAAGGGATTTTTCAAAGAGTGAACTTTGTCTCAGTGAACATTTCAGAAATAGCCTTATCAGCCTGACAGTTGTCTTTACCCATATTTGTGTGATACATAGTGTGACAAATGTGCTTTTCACTTGCTCATTGTCTTACAGTCTTTCCTAATTAACACAAACAGCACAGGAGATCCTACTGGCTTTGACACCATTTTTTCAAATCAAGTTCCTTCTGTTTTTGTGCTACTGTAACAGCAAGTCTTGCTGAAGGAGAGAACAGTCACTAGAGTTGAGATCCTATTTTAAGTGCTTTGTGGAAATGACAATCACCTGCTATCAAAGCTTATTTTTTTTTTCTTCCCAGAGAATTAGGTTCTATATATTTAATTTTTGGCAAATTGGAAGCTCTTTGAAAACCCAATGCAAATTCGCAGATGGTTGCTAATGAGAAAAGAGACCAAATCCTGTATTGGTACCTGGATGTAATATATAGAATAATTTTCTTGATTTCAAATATGTTGCTCTGGCTTTACACCAGGATGAAATGACACCAGAATTTAGACCTGAGCTTGAGCAATGAAATAGGCAGCTGGATTTCTTTACTTCATTTCTGTGAATTTGCTTTTTACTTTGAAGTTTGTAAATTATGTTTAACTTCCTGCAAAGCAGAACAAAGCAGTTCAGATTCTAAATGTTGCTGATCTTGTTACAGGAACAGAAAAAGTCTAGCCCCTGTTTACTGCTTAAAAAAGATATGTAAGGGTTGCAAGGTTGTTCATGTGATGATTTTCAACTTGGGCAGCTCAGCAAGGTTGTTCACTTGGAAGCGTTAATATCCCTCTTGTATAACTCAAGAGGGACTTGCAGTTTTTCTGTGTGCTCTATTGTTGTTCCTTTTGAGCTGCAGAAGCCAGTCAGAGCTATTTTAAGTGCTACTGATTTAAGTATTTGTCCACGTACTTCAAAATTGGAAAGGATGAAGATAAACAAAAGGATCATTTGTTTAATCCCCAAAGGCTGAACTGAAACATGGGATAAATGTGTAGCTCTTCTGAAGTCAACTGAGCTGCACTTCCACGGCATCTAAATTTAGGCTATTGGTGTTCTCTTTATTTCATGTTTTAATTTTCATATGGCAGGCATGTCACTGGAGCATGCTTGCTCTTGGCTTAGTCTTTCACAAAAGAAGAAATTCACATTCCTCCAAACTTGTGGGATGCAGGTGTGGTCTCCTAAGGAAATGGTAGTGCACACATGTGACTTTGAAGTACTGAATTACCCTGCTAAAATGAATTTCATGCTTAAAATTACCACCATGCTTCAATTTCTTCTAAATCAGTCCACAAAATATGGGCAGTAAGAACTGATTTGTCTGTGGGAACTGCAGTAAATTTGAGTTTCTGTTTCCATTTTGCTAGCAGATGCCTGTTCCATTATCTTTTATTCTTACTAAGAGGCATGTGGGCATTTGAAGAACATTTTTTGCTATCCTTTGCTATCCACAGCTTCCCTTAACACAGAGCACAGTGGTATCTCCATGTTTCTCCCATTAGATTGGTGGCTCTTGGTTCCTTTTTCCCTCTCTTTTTTTCCTTTCATCAATACTGGAGAGATGCAGTGGCTGTTGGCTGCTCATAGCTAACTCTTTGCAGCAGTTCTTTTGTCTTCTCTCAAGAACTCCACCAATTTGTCTTCAGTGTGGTGACCATGGGCAGCACACAGATGTTATTCTGGATGTCCTGGTAGTGGCTGGACCCAGGGATCAGGGTGCTGGGTGGATTGAGAGAGTCCTGAGGAGAAGAACTTGCAAGTGCTGGTGGATAAGAAGCTGGACATGACCCAGCCATGAGAACTTGCAGTCCAGAATGTCAGCGTCATCCTGGGCTGCACCCAAAGCAGCATGGCCAGCAGGGCAAGGGAGGGGGATTCTGTCTCTCTAATCTGTTCCTATGTGACCCCACCTGGAGAGCTGCATCCAGCTCTGGGATCCACAACATAGGAAGGACATGGACCTGTTGGAGCAAGTCCACAGAAGGGCTGTGAAGGTGATCAGAGGGCTAGAACACCTCTCCTGTGAAGAAAGGCTGTAGGTATCTGGGGTTCAGCCTGAAGAAGAGAAGACTTAGGAAATATCTTACAGCAGTCTTCCATACCTGAAAGGGGCCTACAAGAGAGCTGAAGAAGGGACTTTTTCCAAGGACATGTAGTGATGGAACAATGGGGAATGGCCTTGAACTGAAAGAGGGTTTAGATTAGATGTTAGGAAGAAATTCTTTATTGTGACAGTGTTGAAGCACTGGTAGAAGTTGCCAAGAGCAGCTGTGGATGCTCCTCCTTTGCAGTATTCAAGGCCAAGTTGAATGGGGCTTTGAGTGGCCTGGTCTAGTGGGAGGTGTCCCTGCCCCTGGCAGGAGGTTCCAACTAGATGATGTTTAAAGGTCCCTTCCAACACAAATCATTCTGCAGTTCTCTGATATCTTCTCCCATGTGGCTTGGCCATGCATCAGGCACTGGGCTTACAAGACTTCTGAGAAGACTTCTCAACAGCCAATGTAACATCACATCCTTCTCATGATATGTGTGTCACTCTGTCCAGGAAGGATTTAAGAGTCTGTTTAATTCATGAGGGAAATCATCCAGGGCATGGTAAAATCAGGGAATGTGTCCTACAGATGTCCCCTTGGCCAGCCGTGAAGCAAAGGAGGGTTTCCCAGTTCCTGCAGAGAGGCAGATTTCAACACTGCAGACCTTCTGCAGGCACTGTCAGTCTCTCAGCTGATTGCCTTGGCACATCAGAGCTCAGCCACTGCAGCAGAGGGCTGAGTTAAGGTTCTGCTTTGCTTTGCTGGCCAAGAGCCACCTGCAGGCACTGCCAAAATTTGCCAGTGCTTTAGTGAATTTGAAGATGCATTTGCAAGCAGACCAGACTTTTTTTTCACCTGAGGAGTTCTCCATTGACCAAGGGCATGGTTGCTTTGGGCCCAGAGGGTGTGAATGTGTGTGGGAGCACTGCTGAGAGGCCATGAACAGGACACGGGCCTGGCTGCTGTGGGCTTTATGGCACCACGTCCCAACAGATGGAGGCTCTGGGTCCTTGTGGACAGTACAGTCTGTCAGGGACCTTTGCAGCAGAAGATTGGTTGTTAAGAGAGGTCCTGCTGCTCTGTCTGTTGGAGGAGGAGGAAGACCAGATTGCACTGGCCGAGGAGCCTCTGGCTCCTGAGGAGCAGAATCAAGCCCCGCCAGTCTTAAACTCATTTCCTCCAAAAGCAAAAAATCACAGCACAGCAGCAGAAGCATTGTCTTAATTTTCTGTTTTTCTCTCCATCTGATTGTAACTGTAGGCATCATGATTGCAGTTTTTGATCAGTTATCATCCCTCATTGTGAGCAAGGGCATGATTTCTTCCAGAACTTTTACTAAGTTTTGCTGAGAGCCGTTGAGGCTCATCCATGAGGCCCCTGAGAGCTGCAGCTGCGGTGGGCAGCTCTGCTCCCTGCCTCTGCTGAGGGACCCAGGAGTGTCCAGTTAGACAGTCATGCACTCAGGAGGATCTAGGTGGGTTCACTGCCTTCCCTCTCATGGCTGGGTATCTGTCAGGGTCCTGGGAGGCAGACAAGGCACAAAACTGCAGTGCTGGCATGCATGATGTTATTGCAGGAGCTGGCAGAGGTAGGAGCAGGGCTGAGAGTGAGCCAGGACAAGGGGAAATTAAGTTGGTAATTGTCTAGAAAACTGGTTGCTTGCTCTTCCTTGCTTACCACAGTGCTGCCTAATATATTTCCCACTCTTTTGCAGCCTGGGGAGCCCCAGAAGTTCCTGCCAGAGGGGAACCAAAAGCACTCCTTTCTCTCCCCAGTGGCAAATTGGGTTTCAGCTTCTTTAACATGATCCAGCCTATTCTGTCTGTCAACTTTACGCTTTGTTATGATTTTATGCTTCGTTATTCTGCATGCAAAAGTTTAAATGGATGAAGAATATAGTGATTCCCTCCCTGGGCAGTCAGCTGCAAGTTGACTTCTCACCTCCTTCCAAGCTTGCATCCAAGTGCTGGGTCTTTTATTTTCTGCTATTTCTAATCTCTCCAGAATGGAAAGGTTAAATTTTTCAGCCAGTTAAAATTTTCACTTGTAAGTACAGTGAGGTTTTTTCATAGATTTTTCATGTAAGGGAGGTAGTCTTGAAGATTTGCTAAAAGAAGCATGAGTAGTTTAGGATAGAATAGTATCGATTTTGTGCATAATCAAGGTACTGCTGCTAAGATCCTGGCCTGTATGTCATTTTTAAACACCAAGGATATGCTCCAGAGGTTTCTGTAATGGCCTTTTCCCTTATAGGGTGGAGATGAAAGCATGGAAGGAGTTAAGTGCTGCCTGGGCCATTGAGCAAGTGTTAGCACTGAAGGACCAAAGTTACATTTCAGGCTTCCTAGTCCTGCCAAGCAAGAGATCTTTCAAGAGATCTTTGTCATGAGATGCATGCACAACCACCAACTCACAGCAGGCATGATCAGCCCATTAGAGAAGAACTGATTTTTCTTTTGGGTCCTAATGGAGCTTAAAATAACTCAGGTTCAGATTCAGGTGGGTTTTTTCTTCCTTCAAAGGTAGGAAGACTGCCATCACGAATGCTTTATAGAATAATATTTAAACTTCATGTTATTCACAATATGATTTGTGACTTACAAAGGGTAGAGAAACCACAAATAATTTCACTGATTATTCACTGCCCCTCTGCATCTTAGCAAGTGCCATATTTTGAAGTATTTGTAAGTCGTATGCCCTCAGTCTTGATTGCTCTCATGCCCTTTCCCAGTTCATCTTTCCTGCATTGCAAGACAGGAGTGGAATAGATTTTGTTGAGCTTGTGCTCCCTCTCCTGGATAGCAACTTCTACAGCAACAGCAAAAAACGAGGAGGTTTATCCAGAGCACTGAGTATGGTAGAGAAAGTCTGTCCACCCCATCACCTCTCACACTTCAATACCAGGAAAGAAAAAGCTTATAGGCTCTTCATAGATCTCTCCTCTAAAATCAGCTTTGGGATATTTTTTTTTTGTGCATTTGTGCCTCCTTCAGCATCGTTCTCCAGTGGCAAGCAGTGACATGGAAGCATCTCTGGTCAGCTGTCACCATTCTTCAGTTGTTTTCTCAGACATTTCTGGCAGTGGTTTGAGA
Source organism: Cettia cetti (assembly GCA_013401135.1). Classification (NCBI taxonomy): domain Eukaryota; kingdom Metazoa; phylum Chordata; class Aves; order Passeriformes; family Sylviidae; genus Cettia; species Cettia cetti. The sequence goes on along the minus strand of VZUI01048023.1, from coordinate 27,200 downwards.
TCGGCATGGAGGTGTGTGCATCTTATTGCAGGACACAGGTGGGATGTGTGCATCCACACCTGTGGGGCTAGGAGAGTACAACTAGTGGATATGAAATTAGGGTCCATAGTTTCTAGTCTCCCTCATTAGGGTTGTGACTCTTGGGGTGTCCTGCGCAGGACCAGGAGTTGGACACGATGACCCTTGTGATTCCCTTCCAACTCAGCATTTTCTATGATTCTATTTTAAATATCATCTATGAGATGATATTTAAAAACAAGCATCAAAGGTATATGAGCTGGTCTTATTGTCATGAAGAGAATGGCCATGAGTAAATAGTCAGTGAAAAAGGCTTTAAACAGCATTTCTTTCAGGACTTCAGAGTACAATTACTCTGTTTATTAAGTATTTGTACTTTTCCTTTTTCCATTAATCCTCTTGTACTTGAGTGATGGATGTCCATTCTTTTCTGTTTTTCCTGTTTTCTAGGAGAAAAAGATGTAATAATCCTTGGAGATTTTAACCAGGCCCCAGACAGCAGCGACCATGACATCCTGAGGAAGGAGAAGTTTCACCACCTGGTGCCTTCCAGCACCTTCACCAACATCAGCACAAAGAACCCACAAGGGTCCAAGTCGCTGGACAACATCTGGATCAGTCGAAGCTTGAAGAAGGTTTTCACAGGTAGAGCTGCTTGAGTGAAGTCACCTTTGGCTAGGTCACCCTCGCATGCCGGCTTTGGGCAGCGTCATTTAACGTTTTCCCTGTGATTCTCTTTGATGCAGGCCACTGGGCTGTCGTGCGAGAAGGGCTTACAAACCCATGGATCCCCGATAACTGGTCCTGGGGCGGGGTGGCTTCAGAGCACTGCCCCGTGCTCGCTGAATTTTACCTGGAAAAGGACTGGAACAGGAAGGAGGTGACGCGGAATGGGAACGGGGTGACGGTTGAACGCAACGACTCCCACACTAAGCACGAACGATGACGTGAGCTTGAGGGTGCCTCTTCTGCCACCCAGGGAAGCTTCTGGTCACTCATGACTCCATGGCAGAGCTGGACTGCCTTCCCCTCCCTCTCCTTCCTGCTCTCCTCCCCGCACCTAGAAAGCATCAACACTTGATTTTGGTGGTCCTGGTTTTGTGTGCCTCCTGGACAGTTCTGGATGGAGTCTCATGGCAGCAGAACAATTTGCCATTTTTTCTGGGGACACAGTGGACGTTTCCACATCTGGAGTTCTGGATGAGAATTGTACAGAAAATAAAGTGTACTTTTAATACTGGAAAAGCTCTTTGCTAAAATGCAGCTGAGCAGGGTTTTGCTGGGAGGGGGAAGTGATGGTTATTTTCCTTTGCCTGTTTGTAAATTGAGGTAATAAGAGAGGCTCCAAAAAGAGAGACATGGTGGACATTCCTGGCAAGTCTCAAATGCCATTCAACACTTGCAAAAACTGCTAGAGCTGGTCCCCATGTGACCTGCAATGAGACCTGAGTGGTCCCTCTGCCCCAGCCTGGAGCGACACCATTCCTCTGCAGCCCCATGTAGGTACCCCTCATCCTTTCTTTCCTCCTTCCTAATGCACCTGGCAGGGTCATTTTGCCCCAGAATATCTTCCTGGAGCTTGACTTTGTCTTTTTGTTTGGTGCAACGTTCAGTGTTGGGTTTTCTTCCTGCACAATAGTTTTCAGGAACTGGGAAAGCACCAACTTGTCCCTCTACATATCCAGGTCCACTTTTCAGTGCCCTTTGCCTTGCTCTCTGTTGGAGATCTCACAGGAGCAGCCCTCGTCCTCGTCCTCTGGCCCTGCAGCTGGCATCAGTGAGATGTAGCCATGGGTCTTTGTCTAGGAATTGTTGTTCTGCACTGGGGAGAAACAGGCCATGTATCCTGGAGGTCTACAGATGAGCCCATACTCATGTGATCCCTGCAGGGGCTGGCCCACATGATGCACTGACCTCTGCCCATCGACTTTTTGGGGGGTTTTCAGTTTTTCCCTCTGGCAGAGCAGGCAGTTACAGTTCCCTAAGCCTCGCTGCTGCATAAGCCTGGTTCAGGGGGTCCAAATACAGCATGTGGTCATCATGCATATGGCAGGGATGGGGGCTGCTTCCAAGGAGGTTTGGGTTCTGTGTATGTCCTGTGTGGGGGCACCTCAGTCAGTGCCCTGCCACAGCAGCCCCAGGAACAGAGCACTGAAGTTTCCACCTACATGAGATTTTTCAAGCAGCAATTAATAACCAATGAGCCAAAAGGGAAACATATCAGGACTTCAGCATCTGCAAAAGAAATAGGTTGAGTGTGAAAGGTGCTGAGCTGCCCACTAACCCAGTGCCTGCTGCTCCAGGCTGCAGATGACCACACATTTTGCTGCTGAGAGGAAAAGATTCTCTGGCATGGCTCACTACTCTTGACAGCCGTGCCACACCAAAGGAGATGGCGTAACTGAACGTTTTAGGGCAAAACAGTATCACATTCTTGTACTATTTTTATTACTTTTACTTTCTGAGATATTACCTCATTTCTAACGACTCAATAATAACTAATTTCTCAACAACTAAATAAATTCCCATGCAAACAACACACAGTTGAACAGCTTTTCTGTCTGTGTGCAAAACTAAACCCAGGTAAAGGTGGCATAGCCTGAGGGTGATTTTCAGACTGAGGGAGATTTCAAGGATGTTTCAAGAGGTTAAGTGAATGACTAAGAACTCAGAGCATCAGACCAAAAATAAACCTTTAGTTGCTCAATATTCCTTGCTGAAAATGGGAGGTTGCAGGCACCTATCTCTGGTCATTAAAGAAACTAGCAAAAGACCTTGGCTCCAGCTTTCATTCTCAATCCTTGCTGCAGCTTTGTGCTTTTCAATCAGGCACAATTTTGCTGCCCTCTTGTAATTTGAGCAGCAGCAGATTCCCCAAGAAACTTTCGCTGGATAACTGCAAAAAATATGCAGTGAAGATGCAATAGAGTTGCCTTAGTCAAATGAATATTACATGAGGTGAGAGGCAGTAAAATTCCCAGGAACACACTCACTCTCTTGTACCAGCTAGTGTTTCCCTGATATAAATATGTTTGGAGGCTAAAATTATTTTATAGATCTAGAAATAAAACTTGGAAAGGCCAGATTCCATTTATTCTTCTGCAGGTGTAAATAATTGCAGAGGCACCAAAGCCTGGAGAAGCACCTGCAGCCTCCTGAGGAGATGATAGTGATCACAGGTGCTGCAGGGGCCCTTGCTTTGGCTCATGAGTTAACAGGGGCTGCGGGTGTGAGAAACGAGCTCGGCTCCCTTCATAACCCATGTGTGAGCTGTAGGGGAAAGTAATGAGGCTGGTGTGTAGCCCAGAGATTGCTCACCTCAGTGGAGAGCTCTGGAAAAGTGATTACTTGGTGGATGAAGAGATGTCTTGGGTTAAGATGGGAGGATGATGAAGGAATTAGATACATACAGGTGGAATTCTGTCTTGCATGGAGCATCTGTATGAGGTACGTGCCTGCTGGCAATCAGCAGTGGCTCACATTGGTCTCACTGTTTTAAAAAGTTTGCTTTGTTTGCTTTTTTCTGACAAGCCTGGAGGAGGATGAGGTGGTTTTAAGTCTGATAGATTTTGGAGTTCCCAAGAACATCTATTGTGCTATAGTTGTTCAGAAGCTGAAGTGTATGCTTAAAGCAGCACCCAGCTCACCAAGGCTGAGGGGGCCATGTCTAGCATTTGGCCTTTTTGCACCTCACAATGAAAGCTTTTAAATTATTCTCAGCCAAATTATTCTCCTTTCCTATTTGTCTGACCCATTTGCCTCATGGGAAAGCCTCTGCTTTGTCCTGTGGGCTTTTTAAAAGAACTTGGCAAATGTCCATTTGGTCACTTGGCTTTGCAGTGTTGTTGCACTGCAGTGTTGCAAGCCATCTAAAAAAGGAGGTATTATATAGAAGAGTTTGGAGAGTTGCTAAAAACCTCTGAGGAGCAAACACAAGGAGACAACTGTCCTGGAGATGAACTTCCAAGAACCAGGCTGTGGCAGCAGTAGGCTGATAAATCCTGATGTAGCATGCAGGAGTGGTGGCTTGGCTGTGCAAGCTAATCAGCCTTGGTCTTGGCACTCTTAAACCCTAAGGGGACTCAGTGCTCAGTGTTCCTAGAAAATGACAGAAAAGGATCAGTCCAGGGGACTTCAAGGTTTTCCTAGACATTCAAATGCTGCCTTCTGACATTGAGTTGATTTTTGGTTTTGAACATGGTGTCTTGATGGAGCACACTGGCCATGGGCAGGAGCCAGATGCAGTGGGAAGCAGAGTTCCCAGGTCAGCAGCTGCTGTTAGCTTGGGAGCATGTCAGGTCATAAATTTAAGCACTCAGAAATTAGCTGGAAATGTCCCATATTTAGGTTATGAGCTTTCCTTTAGCTGCAGGAAGCAAGGCAAAGGCATGCAGGCATTTCCTGGCTGCTGATTTAACACTTTTGTATGGAGTTTCTAGATGGGAAAATCTTTATAGGAGGCTTATGGTCTTTGTTTTTCCTAAGCAAAATGCAAAGTTCTTCTCCATGCAAGGAGTTGCACGGTCTATGAATCAGGTCTTCTGAGGAAAACACCCTGCAGCAGCTTTTTTCATCCCCAGAAGAGATGCAGCAGCAAGTTTCTGTGAGCTGGCTGCTCTCAGGGTGACTGGAGGGCCATGCCAGCAGACTGTGCAGCTCTCACTGTCACCATTCAGCAGTTCTGGGTTGCATCCCACATTCCACAGAGCAGGACAAGACCACAATTGCAGACAGAGCCCTTATCTGCTTACCTGTTTATTAGGTTTTTAAGCCTTAAGTAATTTTTACCTTCCTATTTGTAGATAAAAAAATCTCGTTTGTAAAATCGAAGTAGCTAAAAGGATTTACTCTGAAGTACCTACAGGCTAGGTGTACACTTAGGAAATACGTTGCTGGGTGACCCATCCTTCTGGCCATCTCATAACCCTGCACAATGAGATGTTCCCAGCCTGAGGGATGTCCAAATTTCTCTTTATCAGCTGTGTGAAAGGCCTCATTTAAAAAGGGAAAAGAATGGAATGTGAACTGACCTGAACTGCAACATTGCTCAAACTTTATGTGAAAACACAAGGAGCGCCAGGGTCTCAGAGCACTTTCCCACCAGATTTTAGGGCATGGCCTTCAGGGAAGCTCTTCCTTGAGACCTCCTTACTCCATTGTCTACAGACAAGAGGGGCTGCCTTGCAGCTGAGTGGTCGCTTTACTTCCCCCAATTCTTATTGCCTGAAGTTCTCAGCAGGCTCCACTCAAAGGTCACTGCCTGGCTGGGCACCTCAGTACCCTTGCACATCCTCCTTTGGGGGAACCTTGATTCTTTCAACTGGACAGCTGTTGTTCCTTTTACTGACCACGGGTTCTGGGAGCTGGAGGAGCGTGGACTAGAGAGACAGAGATGAGATAACAGATGGAGGAGTGAAAAACCACTGGAGGCATCCCCACATGGTCCCATGTGTCTGGTGACATATCTTGCCCTGCCTGGAAAAGCTTCTTGGCTGAAAACTGTATAGGAAGATCACAAACACAGGGGAGCTTAGCTTTAAAATACTGCCAGGAGGAGAGGAAGAAGAGCTTGACTTACAGATCACCTGCAGATTTTTGGGTGGTGGGAGTGAATTTACTTTTTAGGCTCAGAGAGGCATGATATGGTAGAGAATATATTCCTTAGATAAAAAGGAATGTGAAGAATTACGATTAATAAAAAAGTAGTCTGATATCCATCAGACTCCATCATCTGAGTGCTAGAGACCAGGACAAAAGTCAAAGAAGACAGAAATAAGCCAGCAAGCTGGAGAAAACAGCCTGACAGGTCTCTGGCTTGGAATGTGCCCCAGGATGGAAATTGGGCCCTGAAGACCCTCCAAGTGTCATTTTCAGGGCACAGCTGGGCCTGAACATGGGCCCAGCTGTGCTGTACTGGAGTAGCTGTGCAGTGGAATTGCACATATCCAGTGGAGAAGGTCCCTGCAGGGAGGTGTCCATGCCACTCTGACCCGGGGGTTTGGCAGGAGTACCATGGCTTCATGCCAGCCCCTCCTGTGCCACCATCTGCATTTTTTCAGCCACCAACTTTTTTAGGCATTTTTTCAGGAATTTTTTCTTTTCAAAACCATGTCTGTACAACCTGACCCTGCTCACTCATGAGAGCCTTATCTGTGGGCTCTCTACCACTGATCCTTCCTTCTTCATGCTGTGGCCAGTGCAGTTCCAACTTCAGCCTCAGCTTCTTCACTTCCTTCTTCTAAAGAGCTGAAATAATGCTGTACTTCACTCTGCTTGTCCACAGACACCTCATGAAAAGATATTAAAGTGTCTCAGAGGTACTGATTGGGGAAGATACAAAATATTTCAGCAGCAGCATAAAAAATTAATTTGAACAACTTTAATGGGAAGGGTAAGGCTATGCATTGAAAGACAATCCTGAAGACACCTTTTTACAATGGAATCAGTGTGAGCAGGTTTAAAATTCAATATCCAGATTTTTTGGATTAAATCTAATACAGACTGTGAGAAGTCTGTAAACATTCAGCAAAGCCAAAATAGAGGCTCCCTTCTGTATCTTAAAGACAGAAAAAATCATTTTAAACTGCATACTGAACAAACCCTAACTTCATTTTGTGTTAATATATTATGATAAGTACTAAGACACTTTTAAATGACTATTCCTTTAAAAAAACAAATTGAACAGATCAAGGAAATAAATAAATAAATAACAGAAAAACCCCAAACAAAAGAATTGTTCCAGCTGTTTCCTTTTGTCTTTCTCTTGGCTTAGACACGGTCTCTCTCAGCTTCCACTCTGACTCATGGGTTGCCATATTTCCATCCTGGTTTCCAGAATAAACAATTTCCATCTTTCCCTCCTTTTAGAGAATCTTGGTGCTTAAGTTGTTTCTCAAACTGCTGGCAGGGCATCCAGTGTCATAAGCCGGGCACTTGAGTGCTGAAAAAAAAACTTTCAGAGCTGCACTGGTCCTGCAGATGACCTGTAACAAATGTGAGATTTATTCAGGACTGAAATACACCTGCCCAGTGATGGGTGGGTGTCGTGTTTCACCCTGCCCATGCTGTAGAAGGCACATCTGGGATGCATGGGTCAACAGTGGTAGTTTGGGAGCCTATGAAGGGAATGGATTTCAGGCCGCATTTTCCAAACTTTCTAGCAAGGGAAAGGGAATATGGTGTGATAGATAATACTTAGCAGTCTTGCAAGGCAAATTAGTAATTGACTTTAAAAATATTTCCATTAAAAAGAACCCACAACCCTTGAATATTATCCTTACTTACACACCATAAGGAGATGATGGGACTCCTTGGAGATAAGTAAGCAATTTTATAATGTGAAAGGGGATGGGGAGCACTGAAATGAAGCAGTAGGGGAGGGGGGCTTTGAGGGGTGGATCAAAGTGTTAGTGGAACATCTAGTGGAGTTGCTATTTCCCGCATGGATGGTGCTGAGAACTGAATTGCAGCAAAGAGGCTCCAATGCTGCTTCAGACCATATCCTAGAAAATGGAAGGATAATTTCCTCATGAGTAGCCCGGCCTTCTGACTGAGCAGGGAAAGGCATACCCAGTGTAAGACCAACAGACCCTTTGTGACTCCAACCCTAAGTGATGTTTTTGAAAACAGAGTAAGAAAGGCACCTCTTCCACACACAACATAGGATGTCCAAGTTGCTGTAGAGCCGAGGCCATTGGAGAGAGTAAACCTCTCACACAACATGATGTAACACTTCAGTACTCTCATCTCTGTCATTAATTTCTCTTTATTTGTAAAAGTTGTATAAAATGCCTTTCAAAATTGGCCTGGTGAAATGGGGGGATTTTCCAATGCTGACCAGGTTTCTGTATAGGAATAACATAGCAAGACATAGATACACAGCAAAGCAACCAAGCCAGGCAGCCAGGAAAGGCTGCGAACACAGCACCGACACCATGAAACTGTGCAGTGACATGAGCTCACTGCTGCTCACCACTGCTGTCCACACACTCTATCACAGAACTTCAGTATCAAACTCAGTAACCAGCCTCTTCACAGTGAAAAACAAAAATTCAGGAAAATTTACAAAAGCTACACTTCAAAATTTGAAACGCTTTTACAAAGGAGGAATGACATGTCCGATGTCAAAAAAGAAGCTGACAGCTTCGCCTATTGCTACATATTGATACTGACCACTTCCAGACTCCAAACTTTGCACCAGGCAAATCTGTTTCAAGAATAATGAAGAATGGAAGTTTAATGGCACCTACTGCTTTGCAAAAAAGGTGACGCAGGTCCTCAAGTAAAGCCAAAAGGCCTGCAGTAGTGTTTAGGGCTATAGAGTGGTAAAAGAGTCAGGCCTGTAGGCATGGCAATTTGTGACAGGAGGGTACGTAGCACAGCCTCCTGGTTTTGAGGACACATTATGCATATGCCCTTAGATTATAAGATGCTACTACTGTGGGAAGAGGAAAATCCCTGTGCTTATGTAGAAGTCATGGGAGAAAGGCAGGGATCTCTCCTGTCAAGAGTAAAATCAGTTTAGAATGGTTTCTTTCTTAAAGGACTGTCCCTTTCACATACCTCAGGGTCAGCAAAGTGAGCCAGATTTTTCCACAGTGTAAATGATCCACAGATCAAACGACCAAATTATCTCTGCCCAGTTTACTCCAAAGACAGCTTTTGACCGTAATCCTTGGCTTGACTTCAGTCTCGTGTGGCTTTCTTGCTGTTTCTGGTAAAGGAGCCAAAACCTCGAGCACGTGTGCATGACTGACTGCAAATGGTTCCTGTCAGGCTGCTGCAACACTGTGTCTGCTCTGCACAGCTCTAAAACAAAGCTGGGCAGGCAAAGTCACCAGTGATCAAACTAAACAGCCTGAAGGAAGAGAGAAAACAGCATAGAGAGGCTGAAAGGCTTTCAGCTCCTGAACAATACTGACAACACAAAATTAAGGCTGCTGCAAGCAGTTCGCAGTCCCTCCTTGAAAATAACTAAATTTAGTAAATTTATGCTTGTTGAACACATTTTTTTGCTGCAGCAGCAGCAGCAGCGAGCCAGCCACTGCAAACAACCTGCAATAGTATCTGAAAGGCAGCTGCTTTTATGGGAGTATTCATAAGCCTTCAGACCTCTTAGCCAATCGTCACCTTTTCCTCGTGGATTTTCCTATGGATCAGAAAATGTGTTCTCAACATTTTACTGTAATGTGTGGTAGTGTCCTAGGTGTAAAACAGGGTGGGAGAGTTACTGCATTTGCTACATTAAAGAACAGGCTAAGTGGGGAGAGATACTGTGGCTCAGGCCCATGCAAATGTGGTAGGGAGGAAATCTTGGCTCCATCTGCTCACCTTATCCCATGCCAGGCCTGTTACCAGGGGACAAAAGCAGCAGGGTAAGAAAGCGCAGAAGCCCTGTCCAAGGCTCCCACCAGTTTCTGCCCAGCCTCTCTGACCACAGCTGCTTCCCAGGAGTTCAGAGGAGTCCTTGTAAAATTCTATCCACTAAAACAAAACCCTTTGTCAGAATACTTATATACTTTGCCTCATCAATCCCATAATACTCCACAATCAGAAAATGTAGTTTATGTAGTAGGTCCTCTTGCATCATTGAAGTTATTCATCATGTGACCAGAGAAAGCTCTTTGCTGTAAGGAGCTTTCTCTCCTTGGTCCTGGATATAGCACCAGTAGTTAAAACAGAGGTAAAGTTGCTTCAGAGTGGTGCAGCACTTCTCTGTTGGAACACAGGAATAGGGCACTTGGGAGTCGTCTTCTCTCCCCCAGTCACATCTTGTTTCTGAAATGAGCTCTGCAAGCTCAAGCTTGCTGTAGTGTGGGGGTACTGCTCAAAATGTGACCTGATCCTCTGTAGGCTCAGGTGACCCAACAAGGAAGTCAATGTTGCCTGTTATGCTGGATCGTGGCTCTGTGTTCCTCAATTTATTTAGAACCACAGGTCATGAAATCACAGTTTTGCTTGACCCTCCTTCCAAAACACTGAATTTCCATGCTAAATTTTCTAGACATGCTATACTTGTCCTCAAAGGAGGGAGGCCCTTCCCAGAATTCAGCTTCCTGAAACATGTACTATACACATAAAGATGTAGAATGGTGTACCTTTTGAGGGAATGAAGAGGAAAGCTTTGCTACCCTCTTAAAGTCATTAAAACATCACTACCTTCCTTTTCTCTCTTTTTTTAAACACTAATCATCTCACTAAAAAAAACAAAACTAAAACTTTTCATAATGTTACAGACTTTGATCCTGTGACACAAAGACCTGCTTCTGTGCACTGTTTTTAAAATTTCTGTTTTCATTGCAGTGATGACTAAATGGGAAAGTTATGCAGACAGCAATGCAGCACAATCTACAGCAGTTCTATTGCTATGAACCGTGACAACTATGACCAAAGGTAAGGCAAACAAAAGTGAACTAAGGGGGAATTTCTCCTCTGTCTCCTTTCCTCCACCTCTTAATCCGGGTAGGAAAAGGCAATATATTACAAGAGACAGCACTGAGCACTATAGCAAGCATACAAAACAGTGTAGATGATTTGACAGATCACTGCAGAGGAATTTTTAAGCCAAACTTTACAAAAATGCACAATCCCTTTAAAAAATAATCAGTATACAATCACAATGCAAAAGGACATAAAGGGGCTTTTTCTGAATTCCACATATTCTGGCCACTCTTCCCTTCACCCCTCATAAGGCTCTTTTTGCAAGCTCTGGGAAGTCCAGTTCTACATCCTCACACAGTAAGTGAATGCAGGTCTGTTAATTTATGAGGTCCTGGAGCTCCTCATCAGTCAGCTCATTTACTTCCATGATCTTTTTCAAATGTTCCATGTACCGGGCGTGGTCTTGCAAAAAGTGTGGCACCCTCATGTTCTCAATCACGGCCAATCCTTTCAGGCGATCCACATCCTCATATGAAATCTGTAAGGAATTGACATGGGTCAATTTAGCAGTACAGTCCCATTGCTTCTCTGCTGCTGCTACAAATTTTCTCCTGTAAATGAGGAAATATTTCAGAGTAGGGGAATTTAAAATCTTGGAGAACCGTTTGAAAACAAAAGCAACTGTGTGCTTCAGTGGAAGATGCAAAAGAAGTGTAAATTTGACAAATGCCTTAGTAATTCCTGATTCTGCTTTTGACTCAGTCAGTAAACAGACTTGTAGGAATGTGAATGAGAATCATCTCCAGCAGCTGCAGGAATAGAGCGGGAAAGGATGGAGCACATGTGAGTCCTGGAATGCCTTCTCAGCAAGGCAGAAAGATTTACATGAGAATGGAAAAAAAGACTGTGCAAAAGACTAAGGAACTAGAAAGGGAAGGCAGGACAGGCATGGCACAGGAGTTTGGGAAATGCACAGTGTCAGCTGACTTGAACTTGTGCTGTTTCATTTTCACTAGTAAATGTGCTTATGCAAAGCTGAATTATAATGCACCTCTAGTAACTAACTACAGCATGAACAATACCTAAGCATCCCAATTTTAGTCTTTTTGTTTCCCCATTGAATAGCAGAGTGGAGACTTTTGCCTCATGGCATCAGAGCCTTCTGCGTATTGGTGCTGAACTCTCATTTTGCAGCTCTTATAGGAGGACCTGATAGCTTTTTTCCCTGAGGAAAATGGAAAGTCTTATGATTCTAAAAGCTAGGACTCTGAATCACAGTAGCTCAAGATGCTGTGAATGACAGTCCAGAAAGGATGAATGTGTTGGCTGGGCACAAGCTGCCATGGAAGCACAGAGCCGGACCCCTTGGGCAGCTGTCCAGCATGATGAAATTTGTGTGGTTGTCACTTTGTCTCCAAGCTGTGCGTTCTGGGCACCCTGCAGACAGCAGCATATGCACTGGCAAGCCCACCAGCCTCGCTGTGCTTACTAACTGGCACATCCTATTTCTTCACAGGAGGTTTGTGCCATGTGGCTTGAGTGGAGCCTGCTCCTTCCAACCTTTTTGCCCCATGTTTCCTCTAAGGAGCTGAGCCCTGCACACTCTGCTTTCCCCGGAAGCAGCCTGCCCTCTTGGCAGGTGATAGTTTCTACTCAGCAGCGATTAAAGTACGCATCAAGGATCCACCAGTGTGAAAGGGACATGGAAGAGCTTTCTGGAAAGACAGGACAGTGTAATCCAGATTGCTAAACCTGATCCATAGAGACAGGTGCATATCTCAGTGATGATAATTGGAACAAAATGCACACAGAGAATCAATTTGCATCAGAGTACACAAGTGTGCTTTTCTAGTTGCGAGGACAAGATGCACCCAATTAAGAAAACAAACAGACACCCATGCCCAGGCTTATTCAAGTCACTAAGATACTGCTGTTTGAAGATCATGTGGCATTACACCTAATTAACTTACTTAGGAGTGGATACAGAGGAGCTCTACAACACCATACCATCTCTCAGTCTGGGGACACAGCACCACATGCAATTAGATTCTTCCTCTTTTCCTGCCTAAAGAAAGAAAAAGGATCCTTCCCCTCACATATTTATGTTCAGAGGTTTCTGTTACTGCTGCAAACAAACATTTATCTATAATCTGAGATATGGTTTGAATGGGGTGCGTTTCCCCAATCCTTGAAATTGCTAAAACATTACCAAAGTTGACATCCTGAGAAGATCAAAAGTATGATCCCATCCTATGCTGGAAACAGCCTGTCTTCCTTATTACATGTTAATAGTCATTGCACTAGATAAAAAAGACTGATGCTAAAACTTATGGCTTAAAACTAAGGCTTACTTATGCTCTTAGTTATGTGCTTATGTGTTTCTTGGGAAACACAACAGTAGATGGTATTTTGCTGCTTTTACTTTTTCAAACTCTGGTAGTTATGCTATACTGAAGTGCACTCAATATCTGCATTCTATTTCTCTTCAGCAAGATTTGCATGCAATTACCACACAAGTATTTTGCAGTGCTTACTGTATTTGATTCTTTCCTGTGAACTTTTAAAACTGCTCCTTTTAAGAAGCACCTTTTCTCAGGTTTCAAGTGTTTTCCTTAGTCACTTCTAGGTATGTTGAACAGATTGCATGTATCCACACCACACTCTTCCATACTGTTAGTAATGTCAGAAGCAACAGGAAGGAAGGACCTGGAATATGTGCCAGCCAAGCCTAATGCTCCCTTTAAAACAACCTGATCCTCCCATTCCACCCCAAAAAAACAAATCCCCCATTTAAAGTGGTGACAAACCACTAGGCTAGATTCCAGTGCAAGTTTCATACTTCTCCCTTTCATGAGAAGATACAGAGCTATTGGAGTGGGCCCAGTGAAGGGTCGCTAAGACGATTAAGGCACTGAAGCATCTCTCCTGTGAGGAAAGGCTGAGAGAGCTGGAACTGCTTAGCATGGAGAAAAGCAAGCTCATGGGAATCGTCAGTGTGTACAAACACAGGAATGGGGCTCTTCTCACCAGCACACACTGGCAGGGCAAGAGGCAGAGGGCACCAGTTAGAATGTGCAGAATTCCATCTGAACAAAAAACACTTTTGCACAATGAGGGTGGAAAAACACCAGCACAGGCCACCCAGAGGGGTGGTGGAGTTAACATCACTGGAGATATTCAAAGCCCAACTGGACATGGTCCAGGGCAAACTGCTCTAGCTGACACTGCTTAGGCATGGAAGCTGGACTAGATGATGTTAGAGATCTCTGCAGACCTCAACTAATCTGTGATGCTGAGATCAGACATTGCTCTGATACACAAATTTCCATCTTGACTGCAGATATGTGAAGCTAAACCATCCAGAATACATTTTAAGATCCCTTGATTTTAAAAGTTGTAAAGTCAAGCACTTATAAATTATCATACTGCTAGAAATAAATTGTTTGTAGACCCTTAATGTGGGTGCCATGCAATGTGGATCATAGTGGAATCCGTAATTTCATGAGGAATAACTTAGTGTGTTTTTCAAGTGGCCTGACAACCTGAAGACTCCCTGAAGAGAGACAGACATAAAGCAGTAAAGGAACTGGATGTTCAGTGGTTTAGCAGGCAGAAGTTGTGTGGAGTTAAGCAGGCTTAAAGCAAAAGGAAATTTCAGAGAGAGAGAGTTGCAGGCTTATTTGACAGTGTGATTTTATTTTCAAAGCTTCCTAACTTGGTTCAGTTACCTAAATAGCTCTTGCTTATCAATAAGGATGTTTCTGACAGCAAAGGGAAAACTCAAATGTGGACCAGAACCCTCTATCCTAATATACCCCTTCCCTTTATCACCCATTGATTGCTAAATTGAGACAGAAATGTTGGTATACCAGGTCTAAATTCAAGCTCAAGTCAATTTGACTCTCTGTTTATATGAGTCTGAACCCTGCTTAATGAACTTTGAAAGCTTAGCAACTCAAGGATTTGGTTCAGGAAGTGTGACAAAATTTCTGCACTTCTTAGGACGATTTGAGAACAAACAAGCTATGACACTTAGAATGGACCTAAAATTCATTCACATTCTGTGATGTAGAAATACCATTATTCTGGGGAAAAAAAAACCAACTCATTTTTGAAAAACACCTGCCATCAGTGAGAGAACTTTGAGATGAAATACTCTTTGTGGTGGAAGGGTGGTGCATTAATGTCAAATGGCTCATTTGTTTTCTGCCTTATCTAGACCTGTCTTGTTTGGCTAAGACAGTCTGTTGTATTGCAAGTCAGGTTGTACCCCATTAAGGCAGGAAAGTCTGAGAAATATGACCATAAAAATCTTAATCTGATAAGTGAAGAATGAGGACAAGCTGGCAGAAATTTTCAGGACCTCAAAATACTTGCAACTTGCACAGTGTAATTGAAGGTGCTGTACAGAGCAGAGAATTCTAGCTCAAAGTAAAAGCACCATGACTCATAGCTCATTACAGGCAGGCTTGCTGAAATGATAAAACTGTACCCTTGGGAATAATGAGTTCAGTCACCTTTCCAAGGGCTGTCAGAAGATGGAAATCAATGGACTCCCTGTATCTCAGGATTCGGAGGATGCCATCCAGGTACACTTGGTCCTTATTGAAACAGCCTGAAAGGAAAGGAGATAAATTGAACTCTATCAGTGTTTGGTCAAAGCATGTTCTCAGAAGCCATTATGAGCAGAACAATTTTATTTTTAAAAACTAGATATTTATATCCTTGACTTTGAAAACTTTTCCAAAAACTAGCTAGAAGGAAAAACCCACTAGCCAGAAAAAGAAATCAAACATAGAAGATAGGACCTGTGAATAACCATAGGCAACATTACATCTGTAGAAAGCAGGTCAAACTGTATGAATGTTTTCGAAGTTTTGCATTTACATTTCACTTCCACCAAAAAAAAAAAAAAAAAAAAATTCCTTTACTGATTCAGCCTGAAGGTCTCACTCATGAGCATTTTCAGCCTTGTTTTCCACAGCAGAATTCCTGAGACCCCATTTCAGAAAGTGTGGATTCTGATTTCTTCCTTTTGCAAAGGTTTTACTGTGTGTCATGATTAAGGAGCTCTGTGCATGTTCTGAAATCCTCCCTGAAGAACAGGAGAACACAAACTCAAACTCACCTGGCTGTGAAGTGTCAGTCCACCCTCTCTTGGCCCGCACGCAGTAATCCCACCTAGTATCGGGGTCCTTGACAAATTTCCCCACGTCCTGGAAAAGCTGACTGAAGGACATTTGGCTGGCCTGGTACACTGTGTAGTAGAGCAGGGCAGCCCTCCAAAGAAAAGGGTCTTTGCGGAACAGGACGCTGTGAATGCTCGCTAGCCCCTCTTCTGTAGGGTTGATTGGTTTTAACCCGTGTTTTCTGCGTCCATTACGATTGCACCAAGGCTGGCTGTTGTTGTTAAAACCCCGAAAGTAATGAGTTCCTGAAAAAAACAAATAAAAGGGCTTGGTGGCACTTAGAACAGAAGCATCCAATGATTGAAAAAAAATTATAAAATATATAAGGAGATACCCATTTCAGAATTCTGAGCTGGTAGGACTGGGCACTGGGAAAAGCGATGACTTTAGCCTTGTCTACAACTGAGAATTTTATCAGAGATATATACACCATGCAAATATTCACCTGCTTACCGCAAGTTAAATTCCTGAAAATGCTTAAGGAATGCACCAATCAGGAGGACTTCATTTTCTAAATCTGTGAAAAGGAATTTTCAGAAGTCTTACAAGCTGAATTGTCTCTGGCATAGGATAGGCATTGTAGGGAACAGCAGGAAGGAAAATCAAAGTAAAAGGGCAGAAATGTCGTCTCCCAAAGGTGATCAAACAGCTGCAGCCTTGGAAGATGCTATGCCCCTTAAAATGTGAGTAACAGTGGTTCTAGGCAATTGCAAGGCCTATTCTTCAGCTGATATTCAGGCACTAGCTGAGTTTATCCATTTTTTATGTACTTAGTTGAAACAGATGCACTGAAAAATTAGTAGAAATTTTCCACAGGGCTGAGCCAACTTTGTCTAATGCAAAACCACAGCAATTTTACACCAGTTTAAGGATCACTGGGTAAATTCTTCATACCTAAAGCATGCCTATATTTGCAAGGAATGCAGCGTGACAGAAGCAGGTTTGTAAAGTGACATGACTGGAGCCAAGGTTGAACGGTCACACCATTTTTGTTTCCCCTTTTTTTTTGACTCCAGAGTAGTTAAAAAAAAAATTGCTCTCATGAGGTCCCTGAGCAGTGACAGCACAGAAGGTATGCCCTGGAGCAGAGCTTTTGGGTACCACCATCTGAAAGGATTACTCTTTGCCTGCTCCAAGATTCCTTTGCCATGGGAACTCCAGTGCTGTAAGTGGGACTAGCTGGTAGGCTTACTTCAAAACCTTGCTTTGGATCTGACCTAAAATGCTAATGTCCATGAACCCTAGGAATTCTTTTACTGCATGCTCAGTATTAAAAAGGATTCTCCTTCCCTTTAGCACATCTCCAGCACAGGTTCTTAGGATAGGGATGTTCCCTCTTTCTGTATCTGTCCAGTGCCTGGCCCATCAGCGTGCTGTAAGTAAGAATGCATGCAAGTCCTCCCCTTTGCCTGCAGAAGGGATGTCATGCTCATACCAATTTCGTGTCTCAGCATCCCCTCCAGCCAGTGCTCTCGTGCGGTGGAGACATTGATGGTGAGAGTGGGGCGGCCGTTCACCACGGTCATGGAGGCTCGGGACAGAAGGTCCTCCGTCAGATGGACCACAATCTGAAGAGGAGAGAGTTCAGGTAGAACTGAAAGAGCTCTCTTCCCCCTCCTGTTCCTGCTTTTTCCTCTGGCCCTTCCATTATTTAATTTCTCTTGCCCTCCACAACTCTGTATTTCGATCAGCAATCACCTACGAGAGCCTTCTGATTGAGTTTTTCCTACTCACATATGCTACTGACAGAACCTCAGCCTCTATGGGGTGAGTGAGGGCGAAGACAGACCAACATCAGACTGAAAAATTTAGTATGGTAACACTGACTAGACTCAGAGGGCAGGGAGCAATTGCATGCACAATAAAATTGGAGAAAATTCCAGTTTTTGAAATGTGTTGAATTATCTTAGTGTTACTGAGAACTGAAAAATACTATCTAAGAACACATTAATTAACTAGGTATCTATATGATTAGCTGTCTGAAAGCATTTCAGTTGCAATTCTAAGGCCACTTGAATGAGAGGGGGAGGTACTGTGTACTTTTTCTCCTGTAACCTGATGCAGACTTGAAATATTGAAATACTGGTATTGTTTTGTTCTGTACAGAAAAATAGTTCTTGCTTTCCTGTTCTCCCTTGGAAAACTGGTAAAACAAGAACTGGCAGAGGAGGAAACAAATGCATATTGTTATATTTTATTATCTGACTTCAAAAAGCTTTTTTGAACAAGTGACTGAGAGGGAAAAGTGAAACTCTTTTGTTGAAGATTAAGCACTTTTCCCTCTTCATGTAAAGCCTAAAGAAACAGTACCGCTCAGAAGAGTACAAGGGAGACTACTTTAAAGAAAGATTACTTTTTTGGTATCCAAAAAAAAAAGGACCCAGGGATGAAAGGCATGAATATAACACTTCCCTGTACTCAAAACTCACTATTCAGCTTCAAGTTCAACAGCAAATGGTCAGTTCCATAAAACTTGCATTTAAGAGGCAGGAAAAATAGGTAAATTCCAAAGCATTTGGATTTAAAGATGCCACATCTTTATGAACACCTCTTCAGCTAGAGAGAGTATTTTCATATTTTAGACCATCCTAAGCATGATGTATTAACCCTTTTTTCACAGAAAAAGTGCAGCATTTCATTAAGAAGAACATGGGTTGCTGGATGAGGCTGTAGGATCCAGCTGCCATGAAGTCAAATCAAGCCAAAAATTAAGAGGGAGATAAAAGCACAAAACACACAATTTTTTTTCTGCTTGCTCAAAACTGTAACTCTTAGAAACACAGATAAAGTCTGGTTATCAGTGTCAAATGAAAATTTCACAAACATGTGTGATGAGTTTAGCAGTTTCTCCTAATAATATGATGTTACCAATTAAACCTAGTTTCTGGGAAATTAATTTTTGTCTCATGGTTCCAGACTCCTCTTGCTCACTGCCAGTGATCTCATCCAAGTCTTTGACTCTGTCATCTGGTGGTTTCATTTGGATTAATCCCTTTTTTATACATTTAATTTCATCTGACTTTTCCAAGCAATTTCATGTAACTTCAAACTGGTCTTCTAAAATTCTGAATATAGAAAATAAGTTTTTTTCACTGGGCTCTAAAAATTAGATGGTTAAAGCCAGGAAAAAAACAGCACTCAAACCAACTCAACAAGCTCTTTCAGACATTTTTATTCACTTATGTCACTTTCATTTGTGTTGCTTCTTATAAATCACTCTCTTGGGCTGCTGCTTATTTTTCTTGGCCTTTTCTTAACTCTTTCCTTTGGTGTAAATAATTTGATACAGGCGAACAGATGGCAGAACTGATGAATAAATGGAAATGTGCTGGTCTCCAAGTAGCTGAAAAAAGGAGGGAAGGAAGGGTGTCGTTCTTGGGTACTCCCAAAAGAAGAGAATTTAACAAGGATATACGAATTCAGGAAACAGGCTTGGAGAGGTGACTGAAGCGTTCACAATGAATTTGTGTCGTTTCAATTGTTCAAACACTAGACTAGGCTTAGCCATGAGAAAAGTATGATGTAAGGAATATTCTTGTAATTATGGAGGAAAGGCCTCCCAGATGGTCTCTTGGGCCCATCCCTGTGTAATGTCTAAGGTCCAGATAAGTGTTTCTTTCCTGATCCAGACTTACCTCACCAAGACAGCCTTCTTTCACCATGTACTTCCTGACGTGATTCCAGATGCGACTTTTGGTCAGCAAGCTGCCTCCAGTGGCCTGTTCAAACTTTTCATAGCTTCCGTATTTCTGCAATGTCCGCTTCATAATATTAATGGACTACAAAATGAAAAAGAATAGCAAATATCAGTGTAGTAAGACCCCCGTGTCAGACTGACACTTGTATTCTTTCCCTCCCTCTCAATCTCTCTTTTTTTTTCTTAGTTTAAAATCCTTCTTTTCTTAACCCACTGGCAGTCACAAGCAGGCTGTACTCATTTAATACATGCTGACATGCTCTGCAATGAATTTATACCATCTTCAGACGTACGTTAATGCCGAAGTACTGAAAAAGGATTCTGATCAACTCATCTTAGACCCACATGCATCAGCATGATGATTAGATGATTATCAGTCTAATGAAATAATACCCATTTTCTCTTTAATTTTGGCAATGTTGTACAACCGCCTTGTAAAACAGACGTAAGAGGTCTCCAGGACATTTGCAGTTTGACAGCATGTTTCTTTTTGTTTTTCCAAAGAATTTGAAAAAAGATCAACTATTACTGTCATCTCACTTAATTTCTCAGCATTTCTAATTTAGAAACACTGAACCATGATTAAGCTGATGTGTAACTATATTTTAACAATAATACTTCTACCAAAAATGTCTCCTTACAATGAAATCCCTTGTACCATGGGTGTCTCTGTGAGAAAGGAGGAGAGAGAGCAGGAACTTTTTATCTACAGAACTTTCATTTAAGTTTTTCATTTAAACCATGGTACTTCTCTACAACTCCCAAAATGAAGGCCTATTTCATGAGATAAATAGAGTGGTATCAAAAATTCTCCTATGAATTGCTGCTAGAAGAAGTCCCTTGTAGGTGTAAAGCTTAGGATGATGCCCAAAACCATGATATGAACTATGCATATTGAAGATTGTATTGGTGGGGTGTGAAATGCTCATCCCCAGTTATCAGCTTTCCAGAAGGTCATTTCACACCCTTAAAAGAAAATATGGTATGGAATAACTTCTTTCCAAGGTACAGGGAATAGGTTTTTGTCATAGACTTGACAGCAGAAGCTCCTGGCACTACCTTCAAAAATTAATGTTCTTGCGAAGAAAATACCACTAACAATAAAGGTGAAAATCTAGCAGACTGAACCTCTTTTTACATTATACACTTATTTCCCTTCACGAACACATTTGTCTCCAGCTATGTAATTCTGTCATTGGCAGACTGACTGATTTTACAGAAAAACTGGATTTTTTTTTAATCTCTCACAGCTACCAACAATTCTTTAACATTTTTCAAGTTGAAACTAAATAACCATGAGTAATTGCTACTGAAACCCATAAATGACAGCTAGAATATTCTTAAAGTCTAATAGCTCTTTGATGAGGGAAATGTCATTTACCTGAATGCCAAAGAAATATTGCACCTAAAGTTCACTATTTCTTTGTCTTGTATATTTTTCCAAATAATTTTTCCTTTTTTTAGTTACCTATGATTTTTATCTTCCAAAAACATTGTCTGTTTTATCATTTTTTCAGTGTCTGCCCATACTGAGGCATTTGCCTGTCTTATATAAAATCCCTGGTTAAAGAAGTAACCTAAATATTCCCATCCTTTTCCCAAGAAGTTTATTCTCAGCCAACAGCCTGATAATAGTTCTTCATTCTCCTTTACCAGGTGCCAGATCCTTAAGACATTTATGTCACCTACTAGTTGTTTGGTATATTGGGTTTCTATGAACAATTAATTAATTTTATTTGTTCCCTCTGGAAGAAGTCATCTCTCAATCAATCTTCTAGCATGAAATTTGTCTTCACAACTTGTTGATATTAAATTTCAGTTAAATCTATAAGACTAAACACTAAGTACCCACTTAAATTCTAGGATGCCTAAGTACATTTGAAATGAAATCCCAGAGGACTCTCTGACGTTAGCTGGAGCGCAGGCATTTTCTAAAACCACCTCATCACAACAAACAGTAAGAAAATGAGCACTGAACACATCAAACCTCCTGCTTGGCTGTAACAGTAAACTCCCTGGAGCTGAGACCTCCATGCTACAGGAGGCAGCATGATTTTGGGAGTCAGGAGACCCAAGTTTCAGCTCTTCCTGCCTGTCTGGAGGCACCTTCCTGGGCTGTTGAATACTTTCCTAAATGTTGAGACACTTGAATCAACAGCACAATACAAATAACAGGTTTTCAGACACAGGTCCTCTTGAAGAAACATAGACCCATTCCAACATCTCCCACCTCAACATGACAGAGTTCACATCTTCAAGGGGAAACTTCCTTTATGTGCCATGCTAGGAAACCTACATCCTGGCATTCCGTCCACATCCAGACAGGTGTTGCAAGTTTGAACTCCTGCATACTGAGGAAGTCATTAAGCTTAAGACTCCTCATTGCTGAACAGATATTCAGAAATTACTAAGAAGGGTGCTCACCCCTATCACCTTCTCTCTTGACTCTGTTTCAACTGAAACAGAAAAAAGTCCTGAAAATTCTTTCCAATCGGGCAGCTGTGGCTGGAAGCTCCGAAACAAACAGGGGGAGCCATCACACACAGACACACTGCACACAAGTCTCTGGGGAGTGGAAGATGGCCCTGATACTGAGATGAGCCCCATGCCCAGTGATGTTCCTGGTTTGGACACTTGCCACAACCACTCCTGTTGGGAGTGGTTCCTGAGGGGAAAAGGTTTGGGAATTGTTTGGTTTCCAGGCACTGACTACAACACAAGGCCTTAGTTTGGGATTCTGCACCTGCCTCCAAGGTGAGATGACTCAATCAGGTGTTGCAAGAACTTGCTGGGAAAGGGGAAAATCCAGACCAGCATGCCAGCTGCTGCCTACTGCAGCATCCAGCTGTGAGCTTATTTTCCAACCTCTGGGCCAGCAGAACTGGTACCGCTGCAGCTCCTAAGGCCAACCTGTAAACTCTTCAGCAACAAGTAAAAAAATGGAAGAAAAGAAGAATTATGTGGCTGTACCAGGTTCCTGGTTAGGATTGATAATTCCTGTTTATTCTCAATACTACCTAAAATGCCTGTTTATCCCTCTGATAAGTACCAAAGAGTGCCAAAAGAAGAAGCAATCCCAAGACAAGCCCCCTTGCACAGCAAACTCTATGGATGCTCAAGAAAGCAATGACACAGAAGCACAAACAAGAGCAAGGCAAGGCTGTTTAACTGACTGGTTTAGGTTATGGTGGTGTTGGCTTTTTAAAACAGATTATTTACAGCCAAATAGGTCTCTGAATCCCAAGTCACCCATGTTCAGCAACACAGCTCAGTGGTTGAGAGTTACTGCAGAAATATGTACTGATAAGACTTCTTGTGAGTAGTGTGAGGTAAGCAAGTCAGAGAAGGGGCTCAGTGCTCTAGCAGTGGGCCCCTTATTTAAGCCAGTTCATCTTGCATTCAGAAGCAGCTCTGCTGAGATTTGTAAGACAGACAAGATAGACAAACACCACTGCCCTTCTTCCTGCATAACTTATCTGCTGTGGGGAAAAAAGTTTCCAAGGTGCATCATTAGCTAACACTTAGTACCAGGCTGAGCTTGTTAGTCTAATCAACAGCTGTAAAATGGTGGCTGGCTGGTTTAAGGGGAATAGAGGGAGGAAGGTAAGTGTAGATTTTTAAGGCTAGTTCTCTCAGGCTGTAGTATTTTGTGTTTTATTCAGTGTTTACAGGGGCTTTTCTTTTGCACACTTGTTCTTAGTGGTATACAGGTCACATTTAAGTAATTTAGAACTGGTAGAAATATTTTTAATTAGAAATTTCTAAATTACTTTGTAAAGAATTTGAAGTTAATACTCACTGGGTTTTTGCATGAGACTGTGTCCTGAAGTAAGGCTATCTTCCTACTGTGGTATCACCAGAAGTAACCCATTAGTCTCTTCTAGGGAAAGAGAGACTTTCTGTCAGACCCTGAGAACCTGTGCCACTTGGATGGCCTGATATGCTTTGTGTTATGTATTAGCACACCTTATCTATAAATCTTAGTTAACAAGGGAATTTGTTACTAGTGGAGAATGAAGTATTTATACAATTAAGTGCGTTTTACAGACAGTGTGATGGTCTTGAATCTTCCACATGCCTAAGCTGTGACATCACTTGGACAAAGCAAAGGATTACTCAATGTTGAATGCCATGTGTTTAGCCTTCCAGCTCCACCTTCCAGCTCCACCTAAATTTTTTCCCAACATCTGATAAATTTGCTAATTGTAGGCTACTTTTATTATTGCCTTAAAAGGTGTCACACAAACACTTGCAATGTGGTATAACTGGCTTACTTATGAACTCAAAACTGCTATACTCTTATGAGTACAAGGGAAAAGGATGTATAACTCTTACAAGGGGGATCACTCATTTGACAATGGTTGGGGGTTTTTGTTGTTGTTTTTTTTTTTTTAATGTATATAGAATTCTTGCTGCCTTGTAGAATTCAAAGAAACAGGTTACCCAAAATTGCAACTTGCTGATTTCGGTTCAGCAAATTGCAACTTTTAAGTTCATCTGCTCTGCAAGCACTGGGAACAATTATTTCTAAGCAACTATTGCCACTTCTAGAATCTGAGCAAAAATAACAAACACTGTGAGTGCTAAGAAACTTCACAATGAGGGATAAGTAGTTTGAGCCAGAAACCTTGTAGAGCACAGAGCTGTTGCAGTGACCTTGAAACAAAGTGGTAAAGAGAACTAACTTCTGTAACATCAGGTACGATAACCGGTGTGAAGAGTGCAAATATGCATGCTTTTTCTATTCTCCAGTTTACTTCCCTAAAGGCACCATATTGTGTGACTCATGAAAAAACCTTATTATGAAGAAAATATCATAAAGTAGGAAGAGGGAAACAGAACACAGTATGAGAAAAAATACACTAAAATTAGCATTTTCCAACTTCATTAATAACTCAAAAAATGTTTTCTCTGTGTCTGTGAAAAGTCAATCAATAAAATTGGCTGGGCTGTGCCCAAGGTTTAAAAGCTTTGATTTAAGGAGAGGCATGGGGTAAAGTGAGTGCTCACAACCCTGTGTGTTCCCTGCTGCAGCATCTCTGAGTTAATGGTTTGCAAATCTTCAGTGCTCTTTGCCTTTAAAAAAAATAAATAAATGAGGCAGAGTGTGATTTGTCTTCCAGACATATTTCAGTAATGCTATGTTAACCAATTTCATAGACATGCACAAATGCAGAAAGGGCAATAAGAGAACACAATCTGTTTTAATGTCCTAGAAGGCTATGCACAGCTGTGGGTAAAAAGATTTTTGACGTGACTGAAAAATTTTCTAAAATTCTGAAATGTCAGGTTTTGAGCTCATTTCACTTAGGTATCCTAAAAGCCCCTTATAAAAACGGTGGGTTCAGTCAGTAAGAGCTGAGTGTATGAGCTTTTTATTCATAAAAGAGCAAGCAAGTGTAAGTTGCCATGAGCACCTTTTGTAGAAAAAAATAGGAATAACTCTGTTCTCAGTTACCAAGGCTTTTTAAAATCAGTGGAGCAATAAACAGAAGCCAAATATGCTCCCAAAAAAGCTGAACTGAACCTTCTTGCTTCTTGTAGCAAAAAGGATGACTACACACAGTTGTGTTTTTACTGTAGACCCAGCTTTTGATACTGTGAGTACTTTTTTGGTAACTGAAGTCATCCTTTCTGATCCTAACTTCCTGTAAGATACCTATGTGTTTCTTCTGACAAATAAAATCTGCGTGGAAAAAAAAAACCAGCAGTGAGGAAAAGCAAGTGCTCCTACAATACTTGCTGATTAAAATTTTGATTAATGCTGCTTTTTCTGGATAGTAAATTTGCATGAAATTAAGTTCAAATTTGCGTGGAGATGAAAATTTCTAAAGCTGGTGGTAGATAAAAGAGAGAGAGTGACACCTGCTGGGCTTGGTGCTGAGTTAAAGCTGCAGGTTTGCACATTTTTAAGTCCAAGGTATTTCTGTTTGGTACTTTTAGGAGCTGAACTTTGAACACATGCTTTTCTAGTGACTCAAACTAAGTCTTGTGAAACAATTTACATCTTTCTTGTTAATGTCAGAAATATCATACTTCCTTGAATTTTATATCCTTTACTGCCTTTTATAAAGTTGTTACAGAGCCTTTATTTTCCCTTATTATGGACAGGGGAAAAGGCAGAGTTACAAATCAGAATAATATTGAGGAATCATTTGTTATTAAAATATTCAGTATTTAGACTTAGAGTTTTAGTTTTTTTTTAAGAAGGGTAAACGAAAGACAGGCTTGCTCCAGAAAATCATCATGCATAAAATGACTTTTAAGGCTCTGCTAGCCCACACTAAAAGGGATAATTTGTATTAAATTTGGTTTGTCAAATCAGTAGTTGTTGATTCACTGTCATCCATGTTGCTAACATTGCTAAAAAAATCAAAGGAAAACCTATTAAAAAGCTCTAGTCAAGGAGCAGTTTTATTTGGTGTCATTATGATTTAATTCGTTGTTTGGGAGCATGGAAGAAGATTTTAAGAATAGAACAGCTGTTCCCTTTTCTCATAAAGAAAGTAAATTTTTAATGAAAACCCAGAAACAGAGTTGTTAAAATATACAGATATTTTCAATGTGAAAATGGAGACTATCAACACAATGATGTAATGGGCAATAACATTTTTGTACATTCTTGGATCTAGAAAAAGAAAAAAAAAATCAGTCTGTTCACAAGTCAGGGATCAGTTGTGACAATCCTTAGTCCTTTTAATTCACATATCTTTTCCACCAGGAATTTTCGTTTTAAGTGAAATATTTCTATCACAAAGAAGTAAAACTCATAGAATGGCAGGATGTCATCCCAAGTTAAGTATCACCTGAAAACATGAGTCTATGTTTAGAAAAAGTTGTCAGCCTTAAATAAGATCTAAAGCATTTTAAAATAGCAAAAGTGGGAAGAATACTGCCTTTGCTCCTGTACAGATAAGCACTGGGTTTTGCCATTTAGGTCAAAGTTGAAAGCAAGGCATTTGCTGTTTAGGTGTTTTTGTAACTCAGGTAGGAAGCCAAGGCAGTTACACAGAGCAGGAATGTCTGTAGCTATGTCACCAATGTGGCTGCATGTTATGAAAAACCAAAATTAAAATTAAAATTTCTTCTTAAAATTTCCCTCTCTCTGGAATGGAATTTGGCTGCTGCTTAATTGAGTCTAATGTATATTCAAATACCCTTTCAAAGTTGATTAAAACAAGGAACATCAGCGTACGCTTATCCAATAATGATGACCTCAATTAACTGCTATCCCCTCCCAATCCCTGTGTCACCAAGAGGATTGGCAGGATTTCTACGCTGCCTTATCCCTCTGCCTGTTTAGGGACTGTATTTTTCCTGTACTTCATTGCCTAAAAAACTTTCTTGCTTTAAATTATGTTTCATGTGAACTCATTTAGAAGGAACTGGGCCTTTATCCTTTAAAATCCTGTAAATTTTAGAAAGGCTTTAATTTTTTTAATAAATAAGATTATATGTCAATTCTACTAGTGCATTCTCGTCTTTGATGTATTTTTCAAACACCAGAGGAGAATAAGGAGAAATTACTTGCTACAAGCAAAGCCAAATGCCACGCAGGTGTAGGAAGAAATAATCACTGGAAATGGAGGGGAACAAAAGTAACTATACCTGCTTAAGAAATCTGTCGGATGCATAGCTGTGCTTAGCTAACACATTTGGCAGAGCAGGGTTTTCATACTCAAACTGAGGATTGTACGTGAAATCGGAGTTGAAAAATTTAACCTTCTCTTTCTCCACGTTGGACGGTTTGATCGCGGTCAGCAAACAGAGCTTTTGGCCGGCGGCATCGCCTTCCTTTCTGAGGCTTTTCGAGGACTGGGATTGCTTTGGCTTGGTGAGGGCGGCGTGCTTTTTGGTCCTGCTCCTGGGCCGCGGCGGCGGTGGCGCGGCGCTGGCGGCGGCGGCGGCGGCGCGGG